>SZWC01019163.1:20483-47148 GCA_023375785.1 Penium margaritaceum | reverse complement strand
ACAACAGTCACAGATAGTGAGAGGGGTAATAATGGTTTAGGAACCCTAGCTTTAAACTAGAAAGCACAAAGACCTTCAATACGTAGTGACACGATGTGGCAACCATGTATACTGACTAAAAAAAGTAGGCACATGCCACTAGCCATGACCAAACAGATTTCACAGTGTATGCTCAGCGTTGAAAACTCATAAAACAAGTCACAAATGGTCAAAGGGGGAAACAATGGGTTGGGAACACTAGTTATCAACTAGCAAGTACAAACACCTTCAATAACTAGAGGCACAGTGTTGCTAGCATGTACAATGATCAACCAAAGGATGCATACGTCACTAAATATCAACAAAGAGATCTACTATGTGTGGTCAACATTGAAAACTCATAACACGAGTCACAAATGGTCATAGGGAGATACGATGGTTTGGGAACCATATGTACGGACTCGAGAGGACAATGAACTTCAATAAGTAGTGGCACGATGTCGTTGCCATGCACACCAAACAACCAAACTAGGCATATGTCACTGACCATGACGAAAGAATTTCAGAATGGGTGGTCAATGTTCACGACCCATAACATGAGTCACAAATGGTCAGAGGGGAAAACAATGGTTTCGGAATATTAGTTTTTAACGAGGAAGTACAGCGACCTTCAATTAGTAGTAGCACGGTGTGGCTACCATGCACAATGACTGACCAAAGTAGGCATGTATACTGCCTTTGACCGAAGGAATCCACTGCGTGTGGTCAACGTTGACAGCTCAAAATACGAGTCACAAATAGTCAGAGGGGGAAACAATCGGATGGGAACATTAGGAATCAACTAGCAAGCACAAGGACCTTCAATAAGTAGTGGTACGGTGTGGCTACCATGTACAATGACCAACCAAAGTAGGCATGTGTCACTGACCATGACCAAAGAATGTCACTATGTGTGGTCAATTTTGACAACTCATAACACGAGTCACAAGTGGTGAGAGGGGGAAACAAGTGTTTGTAAACACTAGCTATCGATAAGGATGTACAAAGACCTTCAATATGTAGTGGCACAGTGTGGCTACCATGCACAGTGACCAACCAAAGTGTGCATATGTCACTGGCCATGCCCAAAGAGTTTTACTTCATGTGGTCAACGTTGACAACTCACAACAAGAGTCACAGACAGTCAGATGGAGTAACAACGGTTTGGGAACACTGGCTATCAACTAGAAAGCATAAAGACCTTTAGTACGTAGTGACACTGCGTGGCAACTGTGAACAGTGACAAACCAAAGCAGGCATATGCCACTAACCATGACCAAATGAATTTCACAATGTGTGGTCAATGTTAAAAACTCATAACACACGTAACAAATGGTCGGAGGGGGAAACAATGGGTTGTGACCACTAGTTATCAACTAGAAAGTACATAGATCTTCAACAAGTAGTGGCACGGTGTGGTTAGCGTGCATATTGAAAACCAAAGGATGCATATGTCACAGACTTTGACCAAAGAAGTCCACTATGTGTGGTCAACATTGACAACCCATAACATGAGTCACAAATGGTCAGAGGGAGAGACAATGGTCTGGGAACCCTATGTATTGACTAGAAAGGACCGAGAAATTCAATACGTAGTGGTACGGTGTGGCTACTATGCACGCCAAACAACCAAGTTAGGCATATGTAATTGACCATGACCAAAGAATTTCAGTATGGGTGGTCAATGTTCACAACCTATAACACGAGTCACAAATGGTCAGAGGGGGAAACAATGGTTTTGGAATAGTAGTTTTCAGCTAGCAAGTAGAATGACCTTCATTAAGTAGTAGCATGATGCGGCTACCATGCACAATGACCGACCAAAGTAGGCATATGTACTGCCTTTGACCAAAGAAGTCAGCAGTGTGTGGTCAACGTTGACAACTCCTAAAATGAGTCACAAATGATGAGAGGGGGGAGCAGTGGCTTGGGAACACGAGGTATCAACTAGCAAGCACAATGAACTTCAATAAGTAGTGGCACTGTGCCGCTCCCAAGTACAATGACCAACCAAAGTAGGCATGAGTCACTGACCATGACGAGTGAATGTCATTGTGTGTGGTCAAGTTTAACAATTAATAACACGAGTCACAAATGGTCAGAGTGGGGAGACAATGGTTTGTGAATACTAGTTATCGATTAGCAAGTACAAGAACCTTCAATATCTATTTGAATAGTGTGGCTACCATGCACAGTGACCAACCAAGGTATGCTTATGTCACTGACCGTGAGCAAAGAATTTCACTTAATGTGGTAATCATTGACAACCCACAACAAGAGTCATAGATAGTCAGAGGGGGTAACAATGGTTTGGGAACACTGGCTATAACCTAGAAAGCAAAAAGACTTTCAGTACATAGTGACACAGCCTGCCGGGAGGTCACCTGCCGCCTCTGGGACACCGAAAGGGCTCGCGGGGATGGAGACCGGAGGATGTGCTGGATGTCTGTGAAGGGCAGGTGTCGTAGCACGAGCAAGAGTGAAGTCAGGAACCAGAGGAGGTTGAGGAGGAAGAGCCTGACGTCCACAAACTGGCCGCGGAGGAGCTGAGGAAGGAACAACGGCGAGAGCACCCGCGGCAGGGGAAGCAGCGGGAGAAGCACGAGGAAAGGCGACAGGAACAAAGGGAGCAGCAGGAACGGAGGAAGAGGGGGGAGCCCGAAGGAAGGCCCGAGCAACAGCCTCAGCAAACCTCAGTGGGGGTGGCCCAGCAGCAATCCCAGAAATCACCACCGTGGACTAGGGTACCGATGAGCCCCAAGCCCCTGACCAACTACATGGGTCCGTGCGTATGGTGCGGAAAAAATCTCCCTCCTGAGCCACACCAAAAGGTGGTGTGCCGACTGTGCGGAAATCCCGCACACCAGTATGCCGGCGGAACCTCCAAGACCTGCATCGAACGAAACCGCACCTGCTTGCGGTGCCTGAAGGAGGCCGCTGAGGAGGAGGCCGCAAAGGAACAGGATGAGCAAGAAGAAGCGGGACCCGGCGCTGGGGGAGCACCACCCCGCGGAAGGTGGGACCCAGAAGAGGAGGAGTGGGAGGAGGAAGAGGAAGAAGAAGAGGGTCCCCCTGAGCAAAGGAAAGGCCCGCGCATAGTTTCCGGAGCAACGATGAGGCAGTGGCAGGCGGAGGGACGGGTCGCGGCAGAAGACAGAAGGAGGAAGGAGCTGGAAGAGAAGAAATGTGCCCAATGCGGCCAATGGTGGGGAGTGGGGGTGCAGGATTGTGGCGGATGCCTCCGCAAAATCTGCACTGGCTGCCTGGCACCACCTCGTGACGGGCGCGTAGGGCAAAGCGGGGATATAGTGTGTAGGAGGTGTAGGAAGGAGGTCGAGAGACAATGAGGTGTCCGCAAGGCACCTCAATTGAACGAAGAAGAAGAAGAGGAAGAATCGGAGGAAGAAGAGGAGGAACAAGGAAAGGAAGGACACCGATCCGCGGCATGTCCCACGTGCCTAAAAACGGTGCAGGATGGGGAAAGGTGTGCTGTCTGCACAGGGTCTGCACACCGCGAATGCCTGGTGACGGGCAGCTCTGCCTGGAAAGGCCAATGTCACCAGTGTGTGGGCAATGAGCTCCTTGAGACGGACTGCTACTTGAGCTTCATCGCGGAGACCCGAGAACCCGCATGCGCTGCCTGCTGGGAAGGGATGGCGGAGTTCGGAAAAGGATGTGGCATGTGCCTGAAAATGTGCCACCAGCGGTGTGGCAAGAGGGGCAAAGAAGGAGTGTGGACCTGCCACCGCTGTCTCGCTCAGCCCAGAAAAGAGAATTTGGGGGCAGAAAACTCCGGGCTGCGTTGCTGTGGAAACGGATGCATGGGGATCGTCACGCGGACAGCATGTCACTGTGAGCACTGCGAAGGATGGGCCCACCCGCAGTGTGCCACAAAGGTGGGAAGGAATGAGGAAGGGCAAAGAGTGTACCGCTGCACCATCTGTAGGGCATATGAACGGATACCGCACTGCTCTACCTACAAAAAGAGACTGGGCGCGGAAGATATAATTGCAACAGCCCGGTGTGAGGGGTGCCAACTGTATGTGCATCAAGAGTGCTCCGCGAGATATCAACGTGAGGGCGGAGAGGTGGAGACGTACTGTCGTCCTTGCCAACAACGACAGCGGCCGGGTCCTCAAGGGAATTTCACACGCCTGCTGCACTGACGAGACTCTGGGACAGAGTCTTGAAAGAGGGGGTGTTGGGGGCATCAGTGTCAGGCGGAGATCTACCGCATCTCCGCTGGGAAGAAGATGGATCCGCGGAAGGAAGTCGGCGCGACACACAAGTCTGCAGAAAGAGAGGGCCGCGACCACACATCCGCGGAGGAGGATGAAGGGGAGGCCACGGAGTAACGGAGAACGCGCAAGGGGTGCTAGCTCCCGCAACAAGATTGCGGTAGAGCATGGGGTGGCGCGGAATCCAGCAGCGGTGAAGGAAAAGAGGCGGGGAAAGTTGTCGCAAGGAAGCAAACAATCAACGGCGTCCTCTTGACGGCTATTGGAAGCGATTGTCACGGAGAAAGAGAAAGAACAGGATAGGCAGGGTGAGAATCCGTGGTCGAAAGAGAACATGTGCCGAGCCGCGGAGAAGTGGGAGTGAGGCAGGAGCGTCGGACGTGCAAGACACCCGCCGACAGAACCGGACGTCAGCAAGAGGGCGGCAGGAGCTCCGCCGATGAAAACCCAGGATTGGCAGAAGTAATCAAGGAGGAGGGCCGGGAGAACGCACTGTATGAAGACGAAGATTCAAAGAAGAACACAAGACCGCGCGCGCCCAAGCCGCGGAGTAGAGGAAGAAGTGGTAGTAAGGCAGAAGAGATGTAGAAGTAGTCTTTTGTGTGATCAAGGACGAGACCCACGGTGCGCGTAACGCATCGCGCGGAGTCCGAAGTAGAGGAAAGAGTGTGATAGGAGGAGACTTAGGGAGCTAGGTTTGGTGAACATAAAGTAGCGGTTTTGCGGAGGAACTAGTCTGACGAAGTGATCTTGATCTGATCTTGTATTGCCCGACTTAATACAAGCCTGGTTTCCAGATGTAAGACCGAAGTCCTGACTCATTTTGATCCAGACTACCACCTCCTGCATTCTTGATCCGCGCATTTGTCAGTCTAGTAATTATCTCCACTCGCGCTTCCTATCTGAAATCCGCCCCATCTAAGGTAAAGGAAGCATGTTCTCCGCGGGGGCATTGCGCGGAGGACGATATCTCCTCCGCTGGGTGCATATCTGTCCTGCTGGTAGCTCCACTTCTGATCTTGGGTTCAACAAGAGCTCCGCGAGGAGTCACCACCACCAAGGAACGCAAGTAGGGTGAAGGGTGCTGCCAGCGACATCGCGGCCTTGCGCACGGCCACGAAACGGGGTTCTGCGGGCAGAGGAGTCAGAGGCCACGAGGTAGCCGACTCCCGTGTCGGCAAGGAGTGAGCCACGGGGCACTTCCCACGGGCGGAGTCCTGAGGGTGGTGGTGGGCATCCGCGGAAGACCGGAAGGGAGGACCATTGAGCAGGTGCACCGCGGAATCGCAAAACGAAAGAAACGCGAAGCAGACTCGACGCGGAACCAGAGAGCGCAGAAAGAGAGCATCGCGCAACAAGATTGGGGGTATCAGTGTCATGGTGCGGTGAGCGTGTACAGTTCTTTGCTCTTCGCCAGCAGAACTGCACGTGCCTTCAGATTTAGTCATACATGTCAACAGCTAGCTTCGTGCATCTGGACACGCGGAGGCGGCACCAGCAGCATTCACAGCAAATTTCTGTTCGCCACTTCTTGCCACAGCGTACAGCCACACAGGCGGACAGTAGAGACACCTCGCCCACGCCCTCTCGCACGCCCGTCAGTTCGTCGCCGGGCGCGGATCCATTAGTACAGCATCAAAGAGTCACCAAGTGGCTGGAACAGCTACACTAGCGGCGTATCATGGACGCGCTGCAGGACCGCATGGAGGTGGAAAGCGTACACAGCCAAGATGTGCGCGGAACCCACCAGCTCTAGGCCAACGACTCTATGGAGCACGAGAGGTTTTCCAATGTGCTACCGCCAGCACACTGACTCTCCGAGACCGCGAGGTCCATGGCATACCAAGGAACAGTCTATCAGCGGTGCGGCGGAAAACAGCTGCCATGGGTAGTAGAGAAGGATTATCTGCAATCTGCGCCCCTTGTAGGGATGGAAACCTCCTCGGCTCCATATGTCTCCAGGATGCCAACCTTGGAGGATGCCCACCGGTACCAACCGCAGCTGGGATACATGCCGGCAGAACGCTCACCTTCAGCAAAGGGAGAAAGGGGTGTGAGACTGCCGCTGCATGGAGTATCCACCAACCAGTTAGGCATGCCACCTGCCATGCCAGAGACGGAGCAGCGGCCCTACCCTCCCACAACAGAACAGGCAGCGGTGGGTCAGGCAGCTGGCGCTGGACTGCCCATCGCGACGGAAGAAGTATGCCTCCAGGTGAATCCGCGGTCGACTGTTGTGGACACCCCAGTGACACCAAGCGTAAGGGCAATGACGAATCACAATCCACAATTCACGGGATGGCAGGGGATACCACAGGGGGAACAGAGAGGGGGGTGGTGCATCAACCCCTTTTGGCTCCGCAACCACTACACGCAACCTTGAAGCCACTCACAGGGCCCCAGCCTCAGCCCAACCCAGGATTGCGTGGGACTCTGCCGCACACGGGGCCTGTAAGAACCTCCTCTACCACAGGCCCGCCAGGTTGGATGATGATGGGCACATGGGCCATGCCCTCCGCGGCGGGAGTAACGCCGCAGGCCCCTATGCAACAGACACCGTCACAGAACCCGCCAGTCTCCATGGCGGCGCAACTGATGCCCGTGACGGTTGGACATCCGGTCTATCATCAGTAGCCAATGGATACCGCACCAGCTGTATTGCGGTCCAAGCACCACCAACTACCAGCCAGGTACAGACGACTGTGCCCTACTCCGCTTATGCTGCGCTCCCACCGAATCCAAGGACCATCGTAACCCCTGCAGTACCTACTACCACCCCGCTCTACCACTCTGCAGTGTCACACCCTCTACCACAGGGCTATTCGCTGCCAGGACCTACGGCTCCCGCCGCACCGAGCACATAGACACCGCCCCTTGGGACTACCTTTTACTCCGCACCCTGCGCGACACAGGCTACCCCTACGACTCACTTCTATACCCTTCCAGCGGTAGCTCCAATGAGCGGCCCCACACCAGCACTCCAGGGGCAGCCACAAACTAGCCACGTGGGTTATTCGATGGCCGTGACCTTGTATCCACTTCCCGCGATGACATCCATGGCTAACCGACACACTGTGCCCCAGCTGCAGTACGTACGTGCTCAACCAGCTACCATTCCGCCGCTGGACATCTTCAAGGGAACCCCTGAGGAGGACCCATGGACATGGTTGAAGCAGATAACTATACATGCAAGCATAGGGCAGATCCCACCAGATCTTTGTCTAGCCACCGCGGAGCTCCATCTGCAGGACACTGCGGAGGACTGGTACAATGCACAAGCACCGTTCAACTCCTTCATTGACTCTGGCAACTCGCTGATCGAGCGTTTCAAGCGGCTGACCAAGGAAGAAGCACTCCGCAATATTGAAAAGGAAGTCATGCGGAAGGATACTGACATCCACAGGTTTTTGGATCAGTTCCTCACTTGGGCATCAGTCGCAAAGAGCCCTCAAGGGGAAGGACTGCCGTTGTGGGTCCTACTGCAGAATCTCATCCGCGCACTCCCCGATGAGACGAGTAGTCTGATGATCCCTGAGCGCTACCAGTCCCTACAGGATGCGATGTAGGACGCCACAGCCATTTATACGCGGCAGCGGTCTACGGGACATCATCAAGGTGGAGATTCGCATGCTCTACCACCAGCAACACAGGCCTCTCAACCGAAGCCGAAGGTGTGTTACACCTGCCAGAGCCTCAAGCACATCGCTCGGGACTACCCGCGCAAGCAATACGGTGCTCCACGCAACGACCCCATGCAGCAAAACCCCATGGTGCAATAGTGGCAGCGGTTTTATAATCAACCATGGCAGGACCAGCAGCATCAGCAGCAGTCGCAAGCTAGGCGACAGGCATCGGAGCATCAATCCCAGGCTGCTGCGAGCGGGCAAGGTATTTTGCCAAACCCACAAGTATCAGCAAACCCTGCGAGCGGAGCCCGCAACGTCAAGCTGGGGCTGCCAATGGCGGAGGACGAGACCACAGAATTGCCTTCCACTACGGAAGAGACGACTCTCATCGCACGAGTCCAAGAATTAGGCTTGCGCGGATGGGATCTACAGGTGGCAGCCTGAGTACAGGAGGACCCGAGGCGCAAGGCAGAGGCCGCGGACGAGCGATTCTAGGAGGCAGTTGTCAATCGCACCGTCGTACCGGAGAAACAACAACAACAAAAAACCACCATTCCCAGTGGAGATACAAACTGCCCCATCTTTGCAGACACCCACCAAAGCCCCAGCACTCGCGGAGAAAAGCTCTTTCCCTATCCAACGCCTGTTTACCACCCCCCTTGCGGAAGTCAACTTCTTTGAGTTCCTCCGCATTCATCTTGAGATTGCACCGCGAATGACGGAGGAGTTTGCTTGGGCCAATCAACGCCTCCAAGCTGTGGGTATCTCCCTCAACTGTACCACACCTACATCCAGTACACAGAACACCCGCCGTGCGGTGTCCGAGACTTCATTGGCATTGAGCCTCGCAGAAGGAGAGTGGGGATGGGCACCACAGCCCTTGGAACCACCGCGACGGGATGACAACTACTACGAGGTCGCCTGCTGTATGGTTTGGATCTGTGGAAGGAAGTTCTAGGCCATCATCGACACAGGGGCCACTCACACCACTGTGGCGTTCCGCGTCCGTTTGGTGGTCGGATGGGCAGACCGCATTCTCCCCACGCGCCGCCTGTTCACCAACTCGGCGGGCGGAATGGACTATGATCATGAGGAAGCTCACGACCTTCTCATGCAGGTGGGATCCCTTCATGAACCATTGAACGTCCAAGTAACGCGAGCCAAAATGTATGACGTGCTCCTGGGTATGGATTACCTGGTGCCGCGACAGGCCAGCCTTCTCTTCTCCCTTGGAATCATGCAACACAACTCTGCACTCAGGGAGGAAGCGTTTTGCCCCATCACCATCGGTGACAGGGTAGCAATAACTGTAACCGGTGGCAAATCCTTCTCCCTCCTGGATGCTGCGGCAGAGGACTCTCAGGCCCATGCAAGCAGGTTGCAACCCCTCTCAGCAGATTTGCCTGACGCGAAACAGGTCAAAATAGGTGAATGGCTGGAACTCGCGGAGGAATCAACCGAGCCTGGAGTACAAACCAACCTCCTGGGGCTGTGGCATAGGGGACAACGCGTCCTAGGAGATGGACATCCACTCGAGGAAGAGGAGGAGTTCTACCCACTCCGCAAAACAGCACCATCACCACCACCGCGATGGGATCACATGCTCCACTCGCGACTTTCTCCCGCACAAAAGCTGGATTTATGCGACCTGCTGGATTCATTTGCGGACATCTTTGCTGGGTCCGTGGTTGATCTGGGGGCCGTGGAAGCCTTCCACGTCATCTCCACGGGGGACTCCGCGCCCACGCAACAGAAAGTGTGGCGCATCCTCCCTGAGCAGGAGAAGATCATCACTGATGGGCTCGCGGAGCTCAAGGCGCAAGGGGTGATCGTCCCAATTGTCAATCCCTAACGTGCTAACTTGGTCATCGTGGGGAAACCGGATGGGTCCAAACGATTTTTTGTCCACTTCCGCGACCTCAACCGTGTAACCGAGGAGGATGCGCACTCCATGCCACTGATCGTCGACATACAGGAGCGACAGCAGGGTCGCGGATGGTTTGCAATGCTCGACGTCAAGGCTGCCTTCCATGCTATCCCCATGTACCCAGACTCCATCGCCAAGACCGCGTTCGTGACACCAGAGGGACTATATGCGTTCACGCGTATGCCCTTTGGACTCCACAATGCTAGCGCAACATTTGAGCGGGTCATGGACTCCACCCTCCGCGGCATCCCCAATGTCAGTTGCTACATTGACAACATCATGGTTACGGCCCACACCTTTGAGGAACTGTTCTCCTCCCTGGCCGCTGTCTTCGCTGCCCTTCGCAGGGCTAACCTCAAGCTCAAGGCAGCCAAGTGCTCTATCAAAGTTGCGACAATGGAGTTTCTCGGCTTCGTGATGAGTGCGGATGGCATCAAGACCAATCCAGAGAAGATCGCAGCAGTGCAAGAGTGGCGTCAGCCTACTTTCACGAGGCAAGTCAAGATTTTCCTGGGCTTTGTCTCCTTCTACAAGAAGTTTCTCCATGACCACGCACGCATCATCAAGCCACTCCAAGAGTTGACGCACCAGGATGTAACGTTTGACTGTACATGAGAATGCGCGGACACCTGGACGAAAATCAAGCACCGCCTGGTTACCGCACCCATGCTCGAGTTCCCCGACTTCAACCTCCCATTTTCCATCACCACTGATTGGTCACGGGATGGGCTAGGCGCTATCCTATCCTAGACAGTGCAGAAACCCACCCAGAAGGTGATTTTGTACGCCAGTCGTGCTCTCACCGAAGGAGAGCGGAAGTACCCGCCGGTCAAAGGCGAGTGCCTGGCTATCCTTTGGGCACTCCATCACTTCCGCAACTACATCAAGAATGGCAAACCATTCACGGTCTTCACGGACCATCAGGCTCTTCTATGGCTCCTCACCACCCAGAACCATGTGGGCATCCTAGCCAAGTGGGCACTCCTTCTGCAGGGCTACAGCATGAAGATCAAGTACCAGCCTGCGGTTGCCAACCGCAACGCGGATGCTCTTAGCCGACATCCACACCATGACTGGCCATAACTGGACCAGGCACCTCTGGAGGCTGCAAAGAAAAACCCTGAGGTACTGGCACCGCCAACAGACACACAAGCGCAATGGGAGGGAGTGGCACGAGAATTTGATGAGGAAGAACATGAGGTTGCCTTGCAACTCCTGAATGAACTCGACCCTACCACGGAGGATGCTCTCGCGGACACCCTACCAGCTTTCCCCATGTCTGGACTGCAGCGTGCTTGTCGATATAACCCCAGCATCCGTGGATGGATATTGGAGGAGATTGCACCCCATCTTCCCTCGCGACATGCATACCTGCAAACCTCGCGACCGCCCACCAACACCCCACAGATCTGCGCCACAAGCAACCCGGACATTCCTCACATTCCCGCTACCCCACTCCTGGAAAACCGCCATCCCCTCACCCTGGTAGACTTCCTTCTTCACTCCCCTGAGTCCACGGAAAGTCTCCGCGCCCTCTTCACCACTCACAATCCCTCCATTCTTCCTCTTGGCATCCACCTCTCATGCACGCGCAACAGCATGGCCGGCATGCGCTTGCTATCCCGATGCATTCTCCTCACTCACTCTGGTGCGCGGGATGCCGCCGCATGTGCCTCGCGCACCTGGTCACCTGCGGCTTTTACTCTCGGACCGCCCGCACCCTCCGAGGTCCACGTGGCGTGGTGTTACGTGTGGATATGCGGACGCAAGTTTGTGGCCATCGTGGAAACCGGTGCCACACACACCACGATCGCGCTCCGGATGGTCCGTTCGCTCTACATGCAGCACCTCATCCAGCCTACTCGACTCCGCTTCTCTATCTCCACCAGGGACATCGACGCGCCGCTCGGACAGATCGCGGGCCTCCACATGCAGGTGGCAAATGTACATGCGGCGCACACTGTCCAGGTTTGCCATGTCCGCACGTATGACATCTTGCTCGCGGCGGACTGGCTCGCACCGCGCTAAGCAGGTATATTGATCGGTGCAGGCATCCTCAGTCTCATTTTGAGTTCCGGCGTTCGATCGTTCACTCCACTCTTCACTTTGCATCGACCATCTCCCCGCCCATTCCTCTCCACCTTCAACTCAGCTCTCACCGGCACTCGACACACTTGATGGATCACGCGCAGCTGGGCTCTCGCCCGCGGGACACTCAACATGGCACACAACCAAGGCACGGGGTCCGCGCCTTCGTCGCGGGAGGGTGGATCCTCCCGATGTCAGCTACGTCAACCTGCTCTCAACTCAAGCGCGGGACACCGACACCACCNCGGCGTTCGATCGTTCACTCCACTCTTCACTTTGCATCGACCATCTCCCCGCCCATTCCTCTCCACCTTCAACTCAGCTCTCACCGGCACTCGACACACTTGATGGATCACGCGCAGCTGGGCTCTCGCCCGCGGGACACTCAACATGGCACACAACCAAGGCACGGGGTCCGCGCCTTCGTCGCGGGAGGGTGGATCCTCCCGATGTCAGCTACGTCAACCTGCTCTCAACTCAAGCGCGGGACACCGACACCACCAGCGGGGGCAGCGGCCCCACCGCGGCCAGGTCCAACGACAAGAACAACACCGGCAAGAGAACCAGCATCACACACGGCCGCAACAGGCGTGTCCCGACCCGGCCCCGCGGCAAGAACACCTCCGACACCAGTGACGGCCACGCCAGCAACGGCTGCGGCCTCACCGCGGCCTAGCCCCGCCGCAGGGGCAACCCCGATACAAACCCCAACACCAGCAGCGGCAATCCCATCGCGAACCAGCCCCGCAAAAGAAACACCGACACAAGCCACGCTACCTGCAGCAAGATCAGCAGGGTCATCGCGACAGAGCCCGGACATAAGCACACCACCAACACGGATCCTCAGGCGCACAGAGCCCACGGCAGGAGCGATGCAAACAGCGGCAAGAACAACCGCTACAACGACACAAAGTTCGCGAGATGGGGCCCGGGCACTCACTGACCCAGTCCCCTCCGCGGTGACAACGGCGCTCTCCCTCTCGCCGCCGATCTCGCGCGAAAGCCCAACCCGGCAGCTCACATGCCCGCTGCTGGGCACAGGAATGGAGATGGAAGGGGCAAGGACGCACCTTGAAGAAAGCTTGGGGGATAGCGGGGAGCAGCCCAACGAAGCCTTGCCATTTGAGGTCGTGAAGAGCATCATGATCCAGCTGCTGACGGAGATTCCGGACGTGATCCACGTGGAATTCGCGGATTCACTATTCGGAAAAATGTGGCAGGTGGTGCTGAAGGGGGCGGCAACGGGTGCGCTAGCCGTCGGACTGCACGAAAGGCAGGTGCAACTGCTGGAAACAGCAGGCGCAGAATGCCTCGTTTTTGCGTTACGGGACAGCCTGAGCATCAAACCAGGGCTAGCCAGTGACATGACGGTTGTCGCGGAACTGCTGGATACCAAGCGGCCGGATCTATCACTAGAGGCTGCTCGAGTATGGTGGAACAGGGTGCGGAAGGACCAGCGGAGCGGCCGGGAGAGACGTTACGTGCATCTGCTCTAGGAGAGGGCCAGAGCCCTCATTCTGTACCACGTGAACGACCAGGCACCCGGATCGGCGGAGGCACCACGATGAAGATCCGCGGCAGATGAGTGGAGGTGGGGATACTTGCTCAGCCTCACCTACACCAAGTGGAGTGTTCAGTACCTGCAGGAGGAGAGATCGCGGCTTGCTGACACTTAGGTGCCTCAGGGACACTGGATGGAGGCTATGGAAAAGTGTTGGACCTTGACACTCCAGAATGTGATACGAACCAGGGTGGCGGTAGCGGCTACAGAAGGATAGTGGACCATGGTGCGAGAAAAGGGGTTGCGTCTCAAGCAAGAGGAGGTGCGACACTGGGCCAAAGAGGCGGCGGAGATATGCAGGGAAGACAAGAGCAGGAGGGACGCGGAGGTGGAAGAGGCCTGTGAGTATACCCAATCCACCCCTTAGTTGCAGCGGATGCAAGAACGCCTGCGGAACGTATGGGAGGTGGAGGCAGCTGAGGTAGAACGGGCGGCCACGGAGTCCGCGGCGACAGAGACCCGATTGGCCCAGGAGCGGGAAGTGGCGGCTAAGGCACGTACGAAAGCGGCGGAGCAGCTTAATAGGGAAATCATGGTGGAAGTAGAAGCAGCAGTAGCAGCCGCGAAAGTAGATGTGGCAGCAGCAGCGGCAGCAAAGGCAACGGCAAAAGCGAGAAAGGTAGTAGCAGCGGTAGCAGAGGTAACAGCAAAAGCGATAAAGGTAGTAGCAGCGGTAGCAAAGGCAATGGCAGTAGCCGCGGAAGCAAAGGCATCAACAGGAGCAGCAGCGGTGACGGAGGCAAAGGTAGCGGCAGCAGCAGCCACAGAGGCACAGGCAGCGACAACACAAGCAACCGCAGAGGCGGCCAGAGCAGGGGTAGTTAGTACACCGGCGGAGACAGTAATGGGAATTACATTAGCCAGACCAGCGGAGAGGTATGTAGCAGCAGAAGAAGAAGAGCAGATGGGGAAGAGGTACAAGGCGGGTGCCAAGCGCCACCGCCCGGAGCCATCTGCTGGGTCCCTCCGGCGGAAGGCCCAAATCCAGGCCCAAGCGGCGGCGGTAGTGCGAAAGGCAGCAGCAACGCTCATCCAGACCAGAGCTGCAGCGCCGGCAGTAGAGATCGGCCGAAGTGAAGAGCCGGAGCAGAATTTCCCGGAGGAAACCACTCATGCCCCGAAAGGAAAGCGGAGGGCGGAGGAGGCAACGGCCGCGGAGCCACGAAGGGAAAACCGGCCTCGTACACACGAAGGCTCCAGCTCCATTGTTACTCCGGAGCAGTTGGCACAAGCCCAACGGGAGGCCGTGCAGGCAGTAGAGCTCCTGATGGCAGTCTTCCGCAAGGTCTAGATGCCGGTGGAAATGGTGTCGGCCCCATTGCGTCCATGTCCTAGGGGAAACCGCGGCAGCAACCGGTAGCAAGGGGACAGGAAAAGAGAGGACGCGCGGAAAAAGAGGCGGCGGTGATGGTAGTCTCTGAGATTAGGAAATCGCGAGGAGACTCCGAAGAGGAGCAGCCCATCACACGCAGCCAGGGACCACTACGGGCCCCGGGAGTAGTCCCGTAGAGAAGGGAGGAGGTGATTTAGCTACACCGCATTGGTGGACGCGGCAGAGGACCAAGCGGCCCCGCTGAGACAAGGCTGCAAGACCAGTGGGATGAAGGGGAGCTTCGAGCAGTTGGAATCCTTTGGCTGTTGCCTGCACCCGACTCCTGGGACAGAGAACCACCAGTCTATGATGAGGACAACCGCAAGAAGTTTGAGGTGATGAAGGCGGAGTAGGATGGGAGGCGAGCGCGCAGGCTGCTGGCAAGAGTGCCGGAGATAAAACGAAAGCTGGGGGAAGCGCGGGCAGAAAAAGGAAGGGGCCCATGGAGACGCAAGACTGGAAAATCTAGCAGACCGCCCACATCCTTCTCCGCGCCAGCAGCAAGGAGCAGTAGAAAGCGGAGGCGCAGAAGGTGTACGCGGATATGGAAACACGGCTGGGTGTGGAGTTCAACCGGGTGAAAAAGGATGACCTGGCCCGTCAGTGCGAGCAGTATGCATGGGAGGATGGCCGTCTCTGGAGACTAACTCCGCGGGTCTTGTGGGTACCCCTGCCCACGTTGCAAAGGGCAGTTGTGGAGGCCTACCACCGCCATCACCACACTGGCGTGCAGGCGCTGAAGGACCGCCTGACGCCCATCATCCACGTGCCAAACCTGGCGGCTCTAATCAATGAAGTGGTGCAACACTCCGCTCCCTGCGAGCGAGCGCAAAAAACGACACCACGGGACCAGCCGCTATTCGAACCCTCCCCCATCGGCGAGCCGTTGAAGAAGATCATCGTCGACTTCCACGGCCCCCGCGCGCACCGCGACCAAGGGAACCGGTACTAGATTGTAGCGGTGGACCATTTCACGAAGTTCCTCTGGGTCCGCGCTGTGCCCAACAAGAGCTCAGTCACCGCGGCAAGGTTCATCCGCGATGAGATCTTTTACCGTTTTGGTGGATGCTGCGTGGTGCACAGCGACAACGGCACAGAATTCATGGGGGCTTTCAGAGAGGAGCTGGAGGAATGGGGGGTCCGCCATGTACACTCCGGGCGGTACAGGCCAGAATCCCAGGGGCAAGTGGAGCGGGTGCATGAAATACTAGAGCAAGCAGTGGCCACCGCGGAGAGCAGCGGCTGGACAGAGAAGCTGAAGAAGACGGCGCACTTCATGAACACAACATCCAGCCGTGCAACCTCCTTCTCACCCCACATGCTACTCTTCGGTCAACCACCGCGGGCGGCGATGGGCATGCCCCAGAAGCCGCTAAGGCTACCACTTGCTCCGGAGGAGCAAGAGAAGCTCTCGGAAGAGGAGAAAGACAAGGAGGTTGTGGAATGGTACTGCAAGCACTGGAAAAGGACGAAGGCTATGCGGGCAGAGGCACGGTTGAGGGGTTTTGTCGCTGCCTGGCGCGGATGCGATACAGCCAACCGACAGCTGAACCATGGGCCCATCAAAGAGGGCCACCTCATGTATCTCCGACCCTTCCCCTATGCAGGGCGGCAGGCAGGGGAGCCGCGAGAGGTGTACCGCGTGGCCAGCGTCGAGGCAGGGCAAGTGTGGCTAAGAGGGACCGGAGGGGTTCAGTGACCGTAGCTATCCGGCCACGGAGTTTGTCGTGCTGCCACCAGCATGGCAAACGCATATCCCTGAGGAAGAGTCCAACGTCCGCGAACTTGCCGCAGAGGAGGTGAGGAAGGAACAATGGCAAGAGAAGCCGCGGCAGGGGCAGAAGCCGGAGTAGCAGGAGGAAAGGCAAAAGGAAGAATGGGAGCAGCACGAACGGAGGAAGAGGGGGGAGCCCGAAGGAAGGCTTGGGCAACAGCCCGAGCAAACCTCAGCGGGGGTGGCCCAGCAGCAATCCCAAAAATCACCACCGCGGACTAGGGTACCGATGAGCCCCAAGACCCTGACCAACAGCATGGGTGCGTGCTTATGGTGCAGAGAAAATCCCCCTGCTAAGCCATACCTAAAGGTGGTGTGCCGGGTGTGTGGAAATCCCGCACACCAGTATGCCGGCGGAACCTCCATGACCTGCATCGGACGAAACCGCACCTGCTTGCGGTGCCTAAAGGAGGCCGCTGAGGAGGAAGCCGCAAAAGAACAGGATGAGGAAGAAGGAGCGGGATCCGGCACTGGGGAAGCACCACCCCGCGGAAGGTGGGACTGAGAAGAGGAGGAGGGGGAGGAGGAAGAGGAAGAATACGAGGGCCCCCCCTGAGCAAAGGAAAGGCCCGCGCACCGTTTCCGGATCCACGATGAGGTAGTGGCAAGCGGAGGGACGGGTCGCGGTAGAAGAGAGAAGGAGGAAGTAGCTGGAAGAGGAGAAATGTGCCCAATGCGGCCAATGGTGGGGAGTGGCAGTGCAGGATTGTGGCAAATGCCTCCGCAAAATCTGCACTGGTTGCCTGGCACCACCTCATGACAAGCGCGGAGGGCGAAGCGTAGCTACGGTGTGCAGGAGGTGCAGGGAGGAGATCGAGAGACAATGAGGTGTCCGCAAGGTACCTCAATTGAACAAAGAAGAATAAGAGGAAGAATCGGAGGAAGAAGAGGAGGAACCAGGAAAGGAAGGACACCGATCCGCGGCATGTCCCACGTGCTTAAAAACGGTGCAGGATGGGGAAAGGTGTGTTGTCTGCACAGGGTCTGCACACCGCGAATGCCTGGTGACGGGCAGCTCTGCCTGGAAGGGCCAATGTCACCAGTGTGTGGGCAATGATCTCCTTGAGACGGACTGCTACCTGAGCTTCATCGCGGAGACCTGAGAACCCGCATGCGCTGCCTGTCGGGAAGGGATGGCAGAGATCGGAAAAGGATGTGGCATGTGCCTGAAAATGTGCAACCAGCGGTGCAGCAAGAGGGGCAAGGAAGGAGTGTGGATCTGCCACCGCTGTCTCGCTCAGCCCAGAAAAGAGAATTGTGGGGCAGAAAACTACGAGCTGCGTTGTTGTGGAAACGGATGCATGGGGATCGTCATGAGTACGGCATGCCACTTTGAGCACTACGGAGGATGGGCCCACGCGCAGTGTGCCACAGAGATGGGAAGGAATGAGGAGGGGAAAATGGTGTACCACTGCACCAGCAGCAGGGCATATGAACGGATACCGCACTGCTCTACCTGCATAAAGAGATTGGGCGCGGAAGATACAACTTTAGGAGCCAAGTGTGAGGGGTGCGAGCTTTATGTGCATCAAGAGTGCTCCGCGAGATATCAACATGAGGGCGGAGAGGTGGAGACGTACTGCTACCCTTGCCAACAACGGCAGCGGCCGGGTCCTCAAGGAAAGTTCACACGCCTGCTGTGCTGACAAGACTCTGGGATAGAGTCTTGAAAAAGGGGGGGTTGGGGGCATCGGTGTCAGGCGGAGATCCACCGCATCTCCGTTGGGAAGAAGATGGATCCGCAGAAGGAAGTCGCCGCGACACACAAGTCTGCGGAAAGAGGCGGCCGCGACCACAGATCTGTGGAGGAGGATGAAGGGGAGGCCGCAGAGCAACGGAGAACGTACAAGGGGTGCTGGCTCCCGTAACAAGATTGCGGTAGAGTGTGGGGTGGCGCGGAATCCAGCAGCGGTGAAGGAAAAGAGGCTGGGAAAGTTGCCGCCAGGAAGCAAACAATCAACGGCGTCCTCTCGATGGCTATTGGAAGCGATTGTCGCACAGAAAGAGAAAGAACAAGATAGGCAGGGTGAGAATCCGCAGTGGAAAGAGAACATGTGCCGAGCCGCGGAGAAGTGGGAGTGAGGCAGGAGCGTCGGACGTGCAAGACACCCGCCGACAGAACCGGACGTCAGCAAGAGGGCGGCAGGAGCTTGGCCAATGAAAACCCAAGATTGGCAGCGGTAATCAAGGAGGAGGGCCGGGAGAACGCACTGTGTGAAGACGAAGATTCAAAGAAGAACACAAGACCGCGCGCGCCCAAGCCGCGGAGTAAAGGAAGAAGTGGTAGTAGGGCAGAAGAGATGTAGAAGAAGTCTTTTGTTTGATCAAGGACGAGACCCACGGTACGCGTAACGCTCCGCGCGGAGTCCGAAGTAGAGGAAAGAGTGTGATAGGAGGAGACTTAGGGAGCTAGGTTTGGTGAATATAAAGTAGCGGTATAGCGGAGGAACTAGTCTGACGAAGTGATCTTGATCTGATCTTGTATTGCCCGACTTAATACAAGCCTGATTCCCAGTTGTAAGACCAAAGCCCGGACTCATTCTGATCCAGACTACCACCTCCTGCATTCTTCATCCGCGCATTTGTCAATCTAGTTCTTATCTCCACTTGCGCTTCCTATCTGAAATCCGTCCCATCTAAGGTGAAGGAAGCGTGTTCTCCGTGGGGGCATTCCGCGGAGGACGAGATCTCCTCCACTGGGTGCATGTCTGTCCTGCTGGTAGCTCCACTTCTGGTATTGGGTTCAATAAGAACTCCGCGAGGAGTTACCACCACCAAGGAACGCAAGTAGGGTGAAGGGTGCTGCCGGCGACATCGCGGCCTTCCGCACGGCCGCGGAACGGGGTTCCGCGGGCAGAGGAGTCAGCGGCCACGAGGCGGCGGACTCCCGTGTTGGCAAGGAGTGAGCCGCGGGGCACTACCCACGCGCGGAGTCCTGAGGGTGGTGGTGGGCATCCGCGGAAGACCAGAAGGGAGGACCATTGAGCAGGTACACCGCGGAACCGCAGAACGATATAAACGCGGAGCAGACCTGGCGCGGAACCAGAGAGCGCAGAAAGAGAGCATCGCGCGGCAAAATTGGGGGTATCACGCGCTGCACCTGCTTTCCGCCAACCACCACCGCCACGTCCACGTCTCCTTGGCCAGCCGCCGGCTCGACCTTGTCGCTCGCGACCACGATGGATTTGCTGGACTTGGTGTAGATGATGAACCCGACCTTCTTGACCTGGGTATGCTCCTCCGCTCCGGAGTCAAGGCATCGCCGGTTGGCATTCTTGAGGTAGTGGGTTTGAGTGCCGTTGAGAAGCACCTTCTTGCCTTTGGCGTCCTTGCCGCCGGCCTTTGCCTCCTTGGTACACTCATGGGCCCAATGGCCCTCCTTGCCGCAGTTAGGGCACGCACCCTTCTTGGTGCCCTTCTTGCCGCCGCCCTGTCCGCCACCTCCCTTGGCCCCGCTTCCGCCACCACGCATTTCTATGACGAGGGCCGATGAGGACGACGAGGACTCCCCGCAACTCCGTCGCTGCGCCTCGTTGCGGGTATACTCTGCGACCGCGCCATAGGTGAGCTTGTCCTCTGCCCATCCTCCCAAGACTGTAATGAGAGGGCTCCAACTGTCAACAAGGGCCATGAAGAGGGCCATCACCTGCAGCTACGTGTCGATATTCCACCCCACGTTGTTGCATTATGAGGTAAGCGGCTCGATCTGCTGCATGGCGGTGATGAAATCATCTCCCTCCTCGATTCTCACTATCAGGAGGCGCTTCATTGTGAAGATTTTGCTCGCCAGCGACTTGGATTGATGGATGGCACAGAGTTTTTGCCAAGCTTCGGCTGCCAGCTTGCAGCCGTGGAAGTACCCCCACTGTGACTCAACCGTCCCGGACACCAGCAGCATGAGCGCCTCCGTGTTCTTCTTTGCAAAGGCCTCCTTCTGCGCTTCCGTCGCCGTCGTTTCGTCGAGGACTTCCGTTCCCTTCATGACCTCCAGCAGCCCCTTATGCGCGAGGTGCAGCTCAAAGTGCCACCTCCATAGCCCGTAGCCAGGGCCACCTGCATACTTCTGGATGGGCTGCGTCTCCTTCTGCGCCATTTGCACAGTATTCAACTCCAGGTCCTCTGAGCTTGACAGCGATGTCGTCCCTGACGACAATCCTGTCCGCCGCGAAAGCTGTGAGCAATGTGCANCTTCTGCGCTTCCGTCGCCGTCGTTTCGTCGAGGACTTCCGTTCCCTTCATGACCTCCAGCAGCCCCTTATGCGCGAGGTGCAACTCAAAGTGCCACCTCCATAGCCCGTATCCAGGGCCACCTGCATACTTCTGGATGGGCTGCGTCTCCTTCTGCGCCATTTGCACAGTATTCAACTCCAGGTCCTCTGAGCTTGACAGCGATGTCGTCCCTGACGACAATCCTGTCCGCCGCGAAAGCTGTGAGCAATGTGCAGACCGGTCAGGGCCGTGGGCCCATAACCCTTTGTCAGAAAACGGCCCCCGGGTGGAGGCAGTTTGAATGTGACCCGACGGGTCTACTGTGTTCACAGCTGTGTTTTGTACGGGTGATTATGAGTCTAAGCGGGAGCTTTCTGGTCGCCTCACGCTATGTTTCTGGGAGTCGAAGGCATTTACGAGACAGTCACTTTTGCAAAGGGAATAACGCGATTTTGAATTTGGTTTTGGAACATGGACATAATCTAAAAATTTGTAGGGATAGTCATGAGCTCACAAACGCACCAAACCGTGCGCAATTCGGATAACCGTAGCTCCCGCTACGTCAGTCGAAGCGCAGCACCCCAAACCAGCCGCTCACTCGGCGGCGCACACCACGTTGCCCGCCGAGGCGCCTTCACACACCAAGGACCCATGAAAACGCCATTCCAGAGGCACAGATGTCCCTATGCGTAGTGGCGGCGCCCCTTGCGCCTTTGGGGTCTGTTTTGATGAGTTAATCATCGAGTTTGGTGATGGGGATTGATGTGCGTCTAAACCTGTTCGCGGACTTCCACTCGGAATTTTGACTAAGTCCCCGAGTAACAAACTGTACTACTGAGCTTTGGACTCCGAGTAAGGATTTTGGCTGTCCCTCAGAAAGAAACTGCACTCCTGAAATCCGGCGGATCATCCACCGGACACCTCGGCAGTCCTTCCGGAGAAAAATCCCCAGATGGCATTTTGTTACTTGCTCCGGTCAATTATTCACCGGAAGTCGAACCGCGGCCGGCTCCCAGAACCGGCGCGCACACCCCAACTTTGGAAGCCCATATCTCCCTTGTTACTTGTCCGATTCCGGAGAAACAACTTCCACGGGATTCAAGAACTCGTCAACTCTCAGGGGCAATCCTCCATTTTAGGATCCGAGCAGTCCTTGAGTCGCCAGATCCGTCGACGAGTATTTTCCTCTCTCTGGCGGCTCATCGGCACCTCCCGGCACCGCACTTGGGCATGCAGAGGGGCAAATCTTCAACACTCGCAACCACTCACAACCACTCGCAACCACTCGCAACCACTCGCAACCACTTGCAACCACTCGCAACCACTCGCAACCACTCGTAACCACTTCCAACCACTCGCAACCACTCTCACCCATTCGCAACCATTTGCAACCCCTTGCAACCAATGGTAACCACTCGCGGCAACATGCAACAACTCATAGCCACTCGCAACGACTCGCAACAGCTTGCAAGCACTCACAACCACTTGCAAGCACTCGCACCCACTCGCAACCATTTGCAACCATCTGCAACCACTCGCAACCACCCGCAGCCACTTGCAACCACTTGCAATTACTCGCAACCACCCGCAACCGCTTGCAACCACTTGCAATCACTCGGAACCACTCACAACCACTCGCAACCAGTCGCAACCAGTCGCAACCACTAGCAACAACTCATAACTACTCGCAACCACTCACAGCGATTCACAATCACTTGCAACCACTCACAACCACAAGCAACCACTTGCAACTACTTGCAACCATACGCAACAACTCGCAACCACTCGCACCAACTCGCAACTGCACACAACCACTCGCAACCAATCGCAACAACTTGGAACCACTCGCAACCACTTTCAACCACTTGCAACCACTCACAACCATTCTCATTCACTTGCAATAACTCGTAACCACTCGCAACCACTGGTAACCACAGGCAACCACTCGCAGCCACTCCCAACAACTTGCAACCACTCGCAACCACTCGCAACCACTCGCAACCACTCTCAACCACTGGTAACCGCTTGCAACCACTCGCACCCACTCGCAACCACTTGCTACCACTCGCAACAACTCACACCCACTCCCAACCACTCCCAACCACTCGCAATAACTTCCAACCGCTGGCAACCACTTGCAACCACTCGCAACCACTCGCAACAGCTCGCAACAATTAGCAACCACTTGTAACAAATCGCAACCACTCCGAACCACTCACACTCACTCACAGCCACTCACAACCACTGACAACCACTGGCAAGCATCTCAACCACTAAAAATCACTGGCAACCACTCGCAACCACTCTTAACCACTTGCAACCACTCGCAACCAATTGCAACCACTTACAACCACTTGCAACCAGTCATAACCACTGGCAACCACTTATAACCATACGCAACCACTCGCAACCACTCACACGCACACAAAACATCTAGCAAGCACTCCCAACCACTGGCAAGCACTCGCAACCACACGCAACCACGCTCAACTCCTCGTTACAACTCGCAACCACTCACAACCACTCGGTACCACTCGGTACTACTCGCAACCACTCGCAACCACTCGCAACCACTCACAACCACTCGCAACCACTCGCAACCACTCGCAACCACTCGCAACCACTTGCAACCACTTGCAAACACTCGCAAGAACTCATAACCACTTGCAACTACTCACAACCACTTGGAACCACTTGCAACCACTCGTAACCACTCGCAACCACTCACAACTACTCGTAACCACTTGCAACCACTCGCAACCAATTGCAACCACTCGCAACCACTCACACCCACTTGCAACCACTCGCAACCACTCGCAACCACTCACAACCACTCCCAACCACATGCAACCACTTGCACCCACTTGCAACCACTTGAAACCACTTGCAACCACTTGCCACCACTCACAACCACTCATAACCACTCGCAACCACTCGCAACCACTCGCAACAACTGGCAACCATTTGCAACCAACCGCACCCACTCGCAACAACTCACAACCACTCGCAACCACTCGGAACCACTTGGAACTACCCGCAACCACTCGAAACCACTTGCAACCACTCGCAACCACTCGCAACCACTCGCAGCCATTCGTAACCACTCGCAACCACTTGCAGCCACTCACAACGACTCGCAACTACTCGCAACAACTCGTAACCACTCGCAACCACTCACAACTACTCGTAACCACTTGCAACCACTCGCAACCAATTGCAACCACTCGCAATGACTCACAACCACTCCCAACCGCTCACACCCACCTGCAACCACTCGCAACCACTCACAACAACTTGAAACCACTCGAAGCCACCCAAACTCACTTGCAACCAATTGCAACAACTCGCAACCACTCGCAACCACTTGCAACCAATCGCAACACCTTGCAACCAGTAGTAACCACTTGCAACCACTTGCAACCACTCGGAGCCACTCGCAACCACTCGCAACCACTTGCAACCACTCGCAACCACTCTCAACCACTCGCAACCACTCGCAACCAATCCCAACCACTCGCAACCACTCCCAACCACTCGCAATAACCTCCAACGGCTGGCAACCACTTGCAATCACTCGCAACAACTCACAATAACTCGCAACCATTAGCAACCACTTGCAACAACTCGTACCCACTCCGACCCACTCACAACCACTCACAACCACTCACAACCACTTACAACCACTTGCAACCACTCCCGACAACTCTCAACCACTCGTAATCACTGGCAACTACTCGCATCCACTTGTAACCACTTGCAACCACTCGGAACGACTCGCAAGCACTGGAAACCACTCGCAACCACTTACAACCACTCGTAACAACTCTCAACCACTCGCAACCACTTGTAACCATACGCAACCACTTGCAACCACTCGCAGGCACACAAAACTTCTAGCAAGCACCCGCAACCACTGGCAACCACTTGCAACCACACGCAACCACTTGCAACTACTCCTTACAACTCACAACCACTCGCAACCAATCGGTACCACTTGGTACCACTCGCAACCAGTCCCAAGCACTCGCAACCACTCGCAACGACTCGCAACCACTCGCAACCACTGGCAAGCACTCGCAAGAACTCGCAACCATTTGCAACCACTCGCAACCACTAGCAACCACTCGTACCCACTCGCAACCACTCACAACTACTCGTAACCACTTGCAACCACTCGCAACCACTTGCAACCACTCGCAACCACTCACAACCACTCGCAACCACTCGTAGCCACTGGCAACCACTCGCAACCACTTGCAACCACTCGCCACCACTCGCAGCCACTCGCAACCACTCGCAACCACTCGCAGCCACTCGCAACCACTCGCAACCACTCGCAGCCACTCGCAACCACTCGCAACCACTCGCAGCCACTCGCAACCACTCGCAACCACTCGCAGCCACTCGCAACCACTCGCAACCACTCGCAGCCACTCGCAACCACTCGCAACCACTCGCAGCCACTCGCAACCACTCGCAACCACTCGCAGCCACTCGCAACCACTCGCAACCACTCGCAGCCACTCGCAACCACTCGCAACCACTCGCAGCCACTCGCAACCACTCGCAACCACTCGCAGCCACTCGCAACCACTCGCAACCACTCGCAGCCACTCGCAACCACTCGCAACCACTCGCAGCCACTCGCAACCACTCGCAACCACTCGCAGCCACTCGCAACCACTCGCAACCACTCGCAACCACTCACAACCACTTGCAACCGCTGACACCCACCTGCAACCACTCGCAAACACTCACAACCACTTGAAACCACTCGCAACAACACGCAATCACTTGCAACCACTCGCCACCACTTGCAACCAATCGCAACCCATTGCAACCAGTCGTAACCACTTGCAACCACTAGCAACCACTCGCAGCTACTCGCAACCACTTGCAACCCATTGCAAGCACTCCCAACCACTCAAAACCACTCGCAACCACTCGCAACCATTCGCAACCACTCGCAACGCTTCGCAGCCGCTTGTAACCACTTGCCATCACTTGCAATCACTCGCAACCACTTGCAACCACTTGCAACCACACGAAACCAGTCGCAACCACCCGCAACCAGTCCCAACCAGTCGTAACCACTCGCAAACACTCGCAACCACTCGCAACCTCTCGCAAACACTCACAACCACTCGCAACCACTCACAACCACTCGCAACCACTTGCAACCACTGGTAACCATACGCAACCACTCGCAACCACTTGCAACCACTCGCAACCACTCGCACCCACTCGCAACCACACAAAACCACTCACAACCACTCACAACAACTTGCAACCACTCACAACAACTAGCAACCACTCGTAACCACTTGCAACCCCTCACAATCATTCGCAACCACTCACAACCACTCGTAACCACTCGCAACCACTCGTAACCACTTGCAACCACCCGCAACCACTCTCAACCACTTGCTACCACTCACAAACACTCACAACAACTCGCAACCACTTGTACCCAGTCGCAACCACTCGCAACCAATCTCAGCCACTCCCAGCTCTGGTACAACTCTGGCACAACTCTGGCACAACTCTGGCACAATTCTCGAACAAGCATGGCAATACTCTGGTACGACTCTGGCAAACCTCTGGTACAACTCGGACTACATTGTGATACAAACATGGCACAATCCTGGCACATGTCTGGCACAATATTGGCACAACTCTGGTACCATTATGGCACAATTCCGGCGCAACTCTGGTACATCTCTGGCACAACTCAGGCACAACTCTGGCACAACTCTGGAACAATTCTCGCACAACTTTGGCACAACTGTGGCACAATTCCGGCACATATCTGGCACAACACTGGCACAACTCTGGCAAGAATCTGGCACATT
>SZWC01019163.1:0-16558 GCA_023375785.1 Penium margaritaceum | reverse complement strand
TGGCACAACTCTGGCACAACTCTGGCACAACTCTGGCACAAATCTGGCACAACTCTGGCACAACTCTGGCACAACTCTGGCACAACTCTGGCACAACTATGGAACAAATCTGGCACAAATCTTGCAAAACTCTGGAACAATTTAAGCACAACTATTGCACAACACCGGCACAACTCTGGCACTACTCTGGCACAACTCTGGCACAATTCTGGCACAAATCTGGAATAACTCTGGCACATCGAGCACAACTCTGGCACAATTCTCGCACGACTCTGATACAACTCTGGCACGACTCTAGCACAACTCTGGCACAACTATGGAACAACTCTGGCACATCTCTGGTACAAGTGTGGGACAATTTTGGCACAAATCTGGCACAACTCTGGCACAACTCTAGTACAACTTTGGCACAACTCTTGCACAATTTTGGCAAAACTCTGGCACAATTCTGGTACAACTCTGGCACAAATCTGGCACAACTCTGGCACAAATCTGGCATAACTGTGGGACAACTCTGGCACAACTCTGGCATAAATCTGGCTCAACGATGGCACAACTCTGGCACAACTCTGACACAACTCTGGCACAACTCTGGCACAACTTTGGTACAGGTTTGGCACAAGTGTGGCACAAGTATGGCACAAGTCTGGCACAACTATGGAACAAATCTGGCACAACTCTGGCACAACTCTTGCACAACTCTAGCACAACTCTGGCACAACGTTGGCACAGCTGTGGCACAACGCTGGCACAACTCTGGCACAACTATGGAACAAATCTGGCACAACTCTGGCACAACTCTTGCACAACTCTAGCACAACTCTGGCACAACGTTGGCACAGCTGTGGCACAACGCTGGCACAACTCTGAAACAACTCTAGCACAACTCTGGCACAATTCTGGAACAGCTCACGTATAACTATGGCACAACTCTGGCAAAACTCTGGCACTACTCTGGCATAACTCTGGCACAACCCTGGCACAACTCTGGCACAACTGTGGCACAACTCTGGCACAAATCCACCACAACTCTAGCACAACTCTGGTACAACTCTGGCACAACTCTGGCACAACTCTGGGAAAACTCTGGCACAACTATGGCACAACTCTGGCACAACTATGGCACATCTATGGAACAACTTTGGCACAACTCTGGCATAACTCCGGCATAACCCTGGCATAACTCTAGCACAACTCTTGCACAACCATTGCACAACTCTGGCACAACTCTGGCACGACTATGGCACAACTCTGGCAAAAGCCTGGCACAACTCTTGCAAAACTCTGGCACAACTGTGGCATAATTCTGGCATAGCTCTGACACAACTATGGAACAATTATGGCACATCTGTGGCACAATTCCCGCACATCTATGGTACAACACTGGCACAACTCTGGCACAAATCTGGTACATTTCTGGCACAATTCTGGCACAACTATGGCCCAACTCTGGCACAGTTCTAGTAGGACTCTGGCACAACTGTGGCAAAGTTATGGCACACCTTTGGAACAACTCTGGCAAAAGTCTGGCATAGCTCCGGCACAACTCAGGCACGACCACAAATCACAAAGCCATTCTGTACATAGTGACACGGTGTGGCAACAATGTACAATGACGAACCAAAATAGGCATATGCCACTAACCATGACCAAACGAATGTCACAGTGTGTGGTCAACGTTGATAACTCATAACACATGTCATAAATGGTTAGAAAGGGAAACAATGGGTTGGGGACACTGGTTATCAACTAGCAAGTACAAATACCTTTAACAAGTAGTGGCATGGTGTGGCTAGTATGCACGTCAATCAACCAAAGGATGCATACGTCACTGACTATGACCAAACAAGTCCACTATGTATGGTCAACATTGACAACTCAGAACATGAGTTCCAAATGGTCAGAGGAAGAGACAATGGTTTGGGAACCTTATGTATTGACACGGTGTTGCTACTATGCACACCAAACAACCAAGCTAGGAATATGTCACTGACCATGACCAAATAATTTTAGTATGGGTGGTCAATGTTCACAACCCATAGCACAATTCACAAATGGTCAGAGGGGGAAACAATGGTTTCAAAACATTAGTTTTTAAGTAGCAAGTACAACGACCTTCAATAAGTAGTAGCACGGTCTGGCTACCATGCACAATGACCGACCAAAGTAGGCATATGTACTGCCTTTGGCCAAAGAAATCCGTTGTGTATGGTCAACGTTGTCAATTCCTAATACAAGTCACAAAGGGGAAGAGGGGGAAACAATGGTATGAGAACACCACGTATCAACTAGCAAGCACAAGGACCATCAATAAGTAGTGGCACGGTGTGGCTACCACGTACAATGACCAACCAAAGTAGGCATGTGTCACTGACCATGACCAAATAATGTCACTATATGTGGTCAACTTTGACAGCTCAGAACACAAGTCACAAATGGTCAGAGGGGGAAACCATTGTTTGTGAGTGCTATATGTGGATTAGCTAGTACAAAGACCTTCAATACGAAGTGGCACACGGTGGCTACCATGCACAATGACCAACAAAAGTATGCATGTGTCGCTGCCCATGACCAAAGACTTTCACTTCATGTGGTTAACGGTGACACCTTACAACAAGAGTCACAGATAGTCAAAGGGGGTAACAATGGTTTGGGAACACTGGCTATCAACCAGAAAGCACGAAGACCTTCAGTACGTAATAACACGGCGTGGCAACAATGTACAGTGACAAGCCAAAGTAGGCATATGCCACTAACCATGTCCAAAAGAATTTCAACGTGTGTGGTTGACGTTGAAAACTCATAAGACGAGTCACAAATGGTCAGAGGAAGAAACAATGGGCTGGGAACACTAGTTATCAACTAGCTAGTACAAACACCTTTAACAAGTAGAGGCACAATGTGGCTAGCATGCACAGTGACCAGCCAAATGATGCATACATCACTCACTATGACCAAAGAAACCAACTGTGTGCGGTCAACATTGACCACTCATGACACGAGTCCCAAATGGTCAAAGGGAGGAACAATGGTTTGTGAATCCTATGTATCAACTAGAAAGGACGAAGAACTTCAATACGTAGTGGCACGGCGTGGCAATTATGCACACCAAACAACCAAACTAGGCATATGTCACTGACCATGACCAAAGACGTTTAGTATGGGTGGTCAATGTTCACAACCCATAACACGAGTCACAAATGCTCAGAGGGGGAAAATGGTTTTGGCATATTAATTTTCAGCTAGCAATTACATCCACCTTCAATTAGTAGCAGCTTGGTGTGGCTACCATGCACTATGACCAACCAAGGTAGGCATATGTACTGCATTTGACCAAAGAAACCCACACTGTGTGGTCAACATTGAAAACTCATAATACGAGTCACAAATGGACAGAGGGGGAAACAATGGTTTGGGAACGACAGGTATCAACTAGCAAGCAAAAGGACCTTCAACGAGTAGTGGCACAATGTGGCTACCATGTACAATGAACAACCAAAGTAGGAATTTATCACAGATCATGACCAAAGAATGTCAATATTTATGGTCAACTTTGACAACTCATAACACAAGTCACGAATTTTCAGAGGGGGAAACAATGGGTTGTGAATACAAGCTATCAATTCGCAAGTACAAAGGCCGGCAATATGTAGTGACACAGTGTTGCTACCACGCACAGTGACCAACCAAAGTATGCATACGTCACTGACCATTACCAAAGAATTTCACTTCGTGTGGTCAACAAAGACAACTCACAACAAGAGTCACAGATACTCAGAGGGGGAAACAATGGTTTGGGAACACTAGCTATCAACTAGAAAGCACAAAGACCTTCAGTACGTAGTGACACGGCATGGAAACCATGTACACTGACACACCAAAGAAGGCATATTCCACTAACCATGACCAAACGAATTTCACAGTGTGTGGTCAACATTGATAACTCATAACAAGAGTCAGAAATGGTTAGAGGGGGAAACAATGGGCTGGGACCACTAGTTATCAACAAGCAAGTACAGAGACCTTCAACAAGTAGTGGAAAGGTGTGGCTAGCGTTCATTGTGACCACCCAAATAATGCATACGTCACTGACTTTGACCAAAGAAGTGCACTATGTGTGGTCAACATTGATAACTCATAANAGTCACAAATTGTCAGAGGTAGAAACAATGGTTTCAGAATATAGGTTTTAAACTGACAAATACAATGACCTTGAATAGGTAGTAGCACGGTGTGGCTACCATGCACAATGACGGACCAAAGTAGGCATATGTACTGCCTTTTAACCAATAAATCCGCTGTGTATGGTCTGCCTTGACATCTCATAGTATGAGTCACAAATGGTCACAGGGAGAAACAATGATTTGGGAAAACCGGGTATCAACTAGCAATCACAAGGACCTTCAATAAGTAGTGGCACGGTGTGGCTACCATGTACAATAACCACCCAAAGTAGGCATGTGTCACTGACCATGACCAAAGAATGTTACTGTGTGAGGTCAACTTTGACAACTCATAACACAAGCCACAAACTGTCAGAGGGGGGAACAATGGTTTGGGAATACTAGTTATGGATTAGCAAGTGCAAAGACCTTCAATATGTAGTGGCATAGTGTGGCTACCATGCACAGTGACCAACCAAAGTATGCATGTCACTGACAATGACCAAAGGATTTCACTTCACGTGGTCAACGTTGACAACTCACAACAAGAGTCACGGATAGAAAGAGGGGGTAACAATGGTTTGGGAACACTGGCTATCAACCAGAAAGCACAATGACCTTCAGAACGTAGTGACACGCCGTGGCAACCATGTACAGTGACAAACCAATGTAGGCATATGCCACTAACCATGACCAAAAGAATTTCACACTGTGTGGTCAACATCGAAAATTCATAACTCGAGTCACAAATGGTCAGAGGGGGAAACAATGGGTTGGGAACACTAGTATCAACTAGCAAGTACAAACACCTTCAATAACTAGAGACATTGTGTTGCTAGCGTGCACAATGACCAACCAAATGATGCATACGTCACTGAATATGACCAAAGAGATGTACTATGTGTGGTCAACATTGACAACTCATAACACAAGTCACAAATTGTCATAGGGAGATACAATGGTTTGGGAACCATATGTACGGTCTCGAGAGGACAATGAACTTCAATAAGAAGTGGCACGATGTCGTTGCTATGCACACCGAACAACCAAAATATGCATATGTCACTAACCATGATGAAAGAATTTCAGAATGGGTGGTCAATGTTCACAACCCAGAACACGAGTCACAAATGGTCAGAGGGGAAAACAATGGTTTTGGAATATTAGTTTTTAACGAGGAAGTACAACGACCTTCAATTAGCAGTAGCACGGTGTGGCTACCATGCACAATGACTGACCAAAGTAGGCATATATACTGCCTTTGACCAAAGGAATCCACTGCGTGTGGTCAACGTTGACAGCTCAAAATAGGAGTCACAAATAGTCAGAGGGGGAAACAATCGGATGGGAACATCAGGAATCGACTAGCAAGCACAGGGACCTTCAATAAGTAGTGGTACGGTGTGGCTACCATGTACAATGACCAACCAAAGTAGGCATGTGTCACTGACCATGACCAAAGAATGTCACTATGTGTGGTCAATTTTGACAACTCATAACACGAGTCACAAGTGGTGAGAGGGGGAAAAAGGTGTTTGTGAATACTAGTTATCGATAAGGAAGTACAAAGACCTTCAATATGTAGTGGCACAGTGTGGCTACCATGCACAGTGACCAACCAAAGTATGCATGTGTCACTAGCGATGCCCAAAGAATTTCACTTCATGTGGTCAACGTTGACAACTCACAACAAGAGTCACAAAGAGTCAGAGGGAGTAACAATGGTTTGGGAACACTGGCTATCAACTAGAAAGCACAAAGACCTTTAGTACGTAGTATTACTGCGTGGCAACCATGTACAGTGACAAACCAAAGCAGGCATATGCCACTAACCATGACCAAATGAATTTCACAATGTGTGGTCAATGTTAATAACTCATAACACAAGTAACAAATGGTCAGAGGGGGAAACAATGGGTTGTGAACACCAGTTATCAACTAGAAAGTACACAGACCTTCAACAAGTAGCGACACGGTGTGGTTTGTGTGCACACTAAAAACCAAAGGATGCATATGTCACCGACTATGACCAAAGACGTCCACTATGTGTGGTCAACATTGACAACCCATAACATGAGTCACAAATGGTCAGAGGGAGAGACAATGGTCTGGGAACCCTATGTATTGACTAGAAAAGACCGAGAACTTCAAGACGTAGTGGCACGGTGTGGCTACTATGCACACCAAACAACCAAGTTAGGCATATGTAACTGACCATGACCAAAGAATTTCAGTATGGGTGGTCAACGTTCACAACCTATAACACGAGTCACAAATGGTCAGAGGGGGAAACAATGGTTTTGGAATATTAGTTTTCAACTAGCAAGTAGAATGACCTTCAATAAGTAGTAGCATGGTGCCGCTACCATGCACAATGACCGACCAAAGTAGGCATATGTACTGCCTTTGACCACAGAAGTCAGCTGTGCGTGGTCGACGTTGACAACTCCTAAAATGAGTCACAAATGATGAGAGGGGGGAACAGTGGCTTGGGAACACCAGGTATCAACTAGCAAGCACAAGGAACTTCAATAAGTAGTGGCACTGTGCCGCTCCCATGTACAATGACCAACCAAAGTAGGCATGAGTTACTGACCATGACGAGTGAATGTCATTGTGTGTGGTCAAGTTTCACAGTTAATAACATGAGTCACGAATGGTCAGAGTGGGGAAACAATGGTTTGTGAATACTATTTATCGATTAGCAAGTACAAGCACCTTCAATATGTAGTTGAACAGCGTGGCTACCATGCACAGTGACCAACCAAAGTATGCTGATGTCACTGACCGTGAGCAAAGAATTTCACTTCATGCGGTAATCGTTGACAACCCACAACAAGAGTAATAGATAGTCAGAGGGGGTAACAATGGTTTGGGAACACTGACTATAACCTAGAAAGCAAAAAGACCTTCAGTACATAGGGACACAGCGTGGCAACCATGCACAATGACAAACCAAAGCAAGGATATGCCACTAACCATGACCAAACGAGTTTCACACTGTGTGGTCAACGTTGAAAACTCAAAACACGAGTCACGAATGGTCACATGGGAAAACAATGGGTTAAGAACACTAGTTATCAACTAGCAAATACAAAGAAATTCAACAAGTAGTGGCACGGTGTGGCTAGTGTGCACAGTACCCAACCAAAGGATGCATACGTCACTGACAATGACCGAAGAAGTCCACTATGTGTGGTCAACATTGACAACTCATAACACGAGTCACACATGGTCAGAGGGAGAGACAATGGTTTGAGGACCTATGTATCGACTAGAACGGAAAAAGATCTTCAATACGTAGTGGTACGGTGTGGCTACTATGCTCACCGAACAACCAAACTAGGCATATGTAATTGACCATGACCAAAGAATTTTGGTATGGGAGGTCAACGTTCACAAGCCATAACACGAGCCACAAATGGTCAGAGGGGGAAGCAATGGTTCAGAATATTAGTTTTCAACAAGCAAGTACAATGACCTTCAATAAGTAGTAGGTCAGTGTGATTACCATACACAATGACCGACCAAAGTAGGCATATATAGTGCATTTGAAAAAAGAAATCAGCTGTGTGTGGTCAACGTTGGCAAGTCATAACACGAGTCACAAATGGCCAGATGGGGAATCAATGGTTTGTGAACACCAGGTATCAACTAGCAAGCACAAGGAACTTCAACAAGTAGTGGCAAGTTGTGGCTACCATGTACAATGACCAACCAAAGTAGGCATGTGTCACTGACTATGACCAAACAACGTCACTATGTGTGGTCAAATTTGACAACTCATAGCACGAGTCACAAGTGGTGAGAGGGGAAAACAAGTGTTTGTGAATACTAGTCACCGATAAGCAAGAACAAAGACCTTCAATATGTAGTGGCACAGTGTGGCTACCATGCACACTGACCAACCAAAGTATGGATATGTCACTGACCATGCGCAAAGAATTTCACTTCATGTGGTCAACGTTGACAACTCACAACAAGAGTCACCGATATTCAGAGGGAGTATCAATGGTTTGGGAACAATAGCTATCAAATAGAAAGCACTAAGACCTTTAGTACGTAGTGACAAGGCGTGGCAACCATGTACTGTGACGAACCAAAGCACGCATATGCCACAAACCATGACCTAATGAGTTTCACAATGTGTGGTCAACGTTGAAAACTCACAACACAAGTAACAAATGTTAATAGGGGAAAACAATGGGTTGGGACCACTACTTATCAACTAGAAAGTACAAAGACCTTCAACAAGTTGTGGCACGGTTTGGCTAGCGTGCACAGTGAAAAACCAAAGGATGCATATGTCACTGACTAAGACCAAAGAAGTCCACTATGTGTGGTCAGCATTGACAACCCATAACACGAGTCACAAATGGTCAGAGGGAGATACAATGGTTTGGGAACCCTCTGCATCGACTAGAAAGGACCAAGAACTTCAATACGTAGTGGCACGGTGTGGCTACTATGCACACCAAACAACCAAGCTAGGCATATGTCATTGACCATGACCAAAGCATTTGAGTGTGGGTGGTCAACATTCACAACCCATAACACGAGGCACAAATGGTCAGAGGGGGGAAACAATGGGTTTGGAATATCAGTTTTCAACTAGAAAGTAGAACGACCTTCAATAAGTAGTAGCATGGTGTGGCTACCATGCATAATGACCGACCAAAGTAGGGATATGTACTGCCTTTGACCAAAGAAGTCAGCTGTGTGTGGTCAACGTTGACAACTCTTAAAATGAGTCATAAATTGTGAGCGGGGCAAAATGGTTTGGAAACACCAGGTATCAACTAGCAAGCACAAGGACCTTCAATAAGAAGTGGCACAGTACCGCTACCATGTACAATGAGCAACCAAAGTAGGCATGTGTCACTGACCATGACCAGTGAATGTCGTGTGTGGTCAACTCTGACATCTCATAACACAAGTAACAAATCGTCAAAGGGGGGAAACAATGGTTTGTGAATACTACTTATTGATTAGAAAGTACAAAGACCTTCAATATGTAGTTGAACAGTATGGCTACAATGCACAATGACCAACCAAAGCATGCATATGTCACTGACCGTGAGCAAATAGTTTTGCTTCATGTGGTCAGCGTTGACAACTTACAACAGTCACAGATAGTGAGAGGGGTAATAATGGTTTGGGAACCCTAGCTTTAAACTAGAAAGCACAAAGACCTTCAATACGTAGTGACACGATGTGGCAACCATGTATACTGACTAAAAAAAGTAGGCACATGCCACTAGCCATGACCAAACAGATTTCACAGTGTATGCTCAGCGTTGAAAACTCATAAAACAAGTCACAAATGGTCAAAGGGGGAAACAATGGGTTGGGAACACTAGTTATCAACTAGCAAGTACAAAGACCTTCAACAAGAAGTGTCAGTGTGTGGCTAGCGTGCACAATACCCAACGAAAGGATGCATACGTCACTGACTATGAACAAAGAAGTCCATTATGTGTGGTCAACATTGACAACTCATAACTCAAGTAAAACATGGTCAGAGGGAGACACAATAGTTCGGGAACCCTATGTATCGACTAGAAAGGAGAAATAACTTCAATACATAGTAGCACGATGTGGCTACTATGCAAACCAAACACCCTAACTACGCCTATGTCACTTACCATGACCAAAGAAAATCAATATGGGTGGTCAACGTCCACAACACACAACACGAGTCTCAAATGGTGAGAGGGGGAAACAATGGTTTTGGGAGATTAGTTTTCAACGAGCAAGTACAACGACCTTTTAGTAATGAGTAGCACGGTGTGGCTACCATGCAAAATGACCAACCAAAGTAGGCATATGTACTGCCTATGGCCGAAGAAATCCGATGTATGTGGTCAACATTGACAACTCATAACACAAGTCACAAATGGTCAGAGGGGGAAACAATGGTTTGGGAACACGAGGTATAAACTAGCAAGCACAAGGACCTTCAACAAGTAGTGGAAGGGTGTGGCTACCATGTACAATGACCAACCAAAGTAGGCATGCGTCACTGACCATGACCAAAGAATGTCACTGTGTGGTCAACTTTGACAACTCATAACAAGAGTCACAAATGGTCAGAGGGGGAAACAATTATTTATGAATACTATTCACCGATAAGCAAGTACAAATACCTTCAATATGCAGTGGCACAATGTGGCTTCCATGCACAGTGACCAACCAAAGTATGAATTTGTCACTGACCATGACCAACAAAGTTCACTTCATGTGGTCAACGTTGACAACTCACAACGCGAGTCAGGGATAGTCAGAGGGGGTAACAATGGTTTGGGAACACTGGCTATCAACTAGAAAGCACACAGACCGTTAGTACGCAGTGAAACGGCTTGACAACCATGAACAGTGACAAACAAATGTAGGCATATAACACTTACCATGACAAAAAGAATCTCATAGTTGTTGAAAGATTGACCCTCCGCATGCCCCAGTGCGGCATTGGAAGGCGCTTACGGGCCAGCAGAAAATAGAAACTCCGCTCCGGCGGATCTGGCGACTCGACATTTGCTTATATCCTAAAATGAAGGATTGCCCCTGCAAATTGACGAGGCGCTGAATCCGGTGAAAGTTGTTTCGCCGGAATCGGACAAGTATGGACGAAGATATGGCTTTCCAAAGTTGGGGTATGCGCAGCGGCTCTGGGAGCCGGCTGTGACTCGAAATCCGGTCGATAATCGACCGGACNCGAGGCGTCCGGTGGATGATCCACCTGATCCGGCGGATCATCCACCGGATCCAGTAGTGCAGGTTGTTACTGAGGGACTTCGCCAAAATCCTCGCTCGACGTCCGAAACTCAGAAGTACGTTTTCTTACTCGGGGACTTGGTCAAAATTCTAACTGCAGGTCCGCGGACAGGTTTCGAACCTCGTCAAACCCCATCACCAGACACGACCCAAAAGTGGGTAGGGTGCGTGGAAACAGTGCAGGAGATCCCCACACCATGTGCAATGTGATATGCGCCTTGGGAAAGGCGCTTCCCACGTGAACGAAGGCGCCACGGCGAGTGGCGGCGTCAGGCTTCTGTGGTGGGTGAGACCTGCGCTTTGGCAAGCATAACTTGTGCTACACTTGGCCAAATTGCAGGCGGTTTGGTGCGTTGGAAAGCTCATGACTATCCCTATAAATGATGTGATCATGTCCATGTTCAAAAACTAACGCAAAAGACGTTATTCCCTTCGTAAACTGACTGTCTCTTAATTCCTGCTCACATAGCACGAGGCGACCAGAAAGCTCACGCTCAGTCTCACATTCGCCCAGAACAGTAGACGTGAACCACCAGAGATGATCAGACAAACTTTGGGACCTTACCACGCAGATCTCATCCTGACAAAGGGTTATGGGCCCACGGGTCTGAACGCCTCCAACGTTCACGTCTTCCGCAGCGCACGGGATCGTCATCTTGGACATTGCCGTGAATTCTGAGAACTCGTCGGAGTAGACGCTGCGCACATGGCGCAGAAGGAGACGCAGCCCATTCAAAAGTATGCGGGCGGCCAGGGTTTTGGGCTATGGAGGTGGCAGTTCAAGCCACACCTCTCGCATAAGGGGCTGCTGGATGTCATGCTGGGGAAGGAGGTGCTCACAGAGGCGGCTGCTACGGACGCGGAGACGCAGGCCTTCGAAAAGAAGAACATAGAGGCGCTCATGCTCCTGGTGTCCGGGACAGCCGAGTCGCAGTGGGGCTACTTCCAAGGCTGCAAGTTGGCAGCCGAAGCTTGGCAAACGCTCTGTTCCATCCACCAATCCCAGTCGCTCGCGAACAAAATCTTTGCGATGAAGCGACTCCTCACGGTGAGAATTGAGGAGGGAGATGATGTCATCTCCGTCATGCAGCAGATCGATTCGCTTGCCTTGCAATGCAACGATGTGGGATGGAAGATCGACACGCAGCTGCAGGCAATGGCCCTCCTCATGGTCTTTCCTGACAGTTGGGGCCCACTCATCACCGTCCTTGTAGGATGGTCAGAGGACAAGCTCACCTATGGGGCGGTCGCAGAGTACATCCGCAATGAGGCACAGCGTCGGAGCTGCGGGGAGTCCTTGTCTTCCTCATCGGCCCTCGTCACCAAAACGCGCAGTGGCGGAAGCGGGGGCCAAGGAAGTGGCGGAAAGGGCGGTGGCAAGAAGGACACTAATAAAGGTGCGTGCCCCAATTATGGCAAGGAGGGCCATTGGGCCCGTGAGTGCCCGGAGGAGGCGAAGACCAGTATCAAAAACAGCAAGGGCAGGTCGCTCCTCAACGGCAGCAATAACCACTTCCTCAAGAAGGCCAACAGGCGGTTCCTGGATTCCGGGGCTGAGGAGCACACCCAAGTCGAGAATGTGGGGCTCGTCACCTACGAGAAGTCCTCCAAGTCAATGGTGGTCGCAAACGACAAAGTCGAGCCGGCGGCCGGCCAAGGCGACATGGAGGTGGAAGTTGTGGTGGGCGGTAAGGAGCTGTGCACAATCCGTGATGTGCAGCACGTCCACGGCCTGGCTCACATCCTGAGAGTTAGCTGCTTGATGGACAAGGGATATGAGGTGCTCTTCCACAGGAAAGGCGCAGTGGTGCGCATCGACAGCGATGGCAAGGTCGTACTGGAGGCAAAGCGCGAGGGCGGTCTCTACATCGTGGAGACCAAGGTGGTCCCCGCAGCATCCGACGCAGCCGATTTGCAGGAGCGCGTCATCAACATGGCCAAGGGAGGAAGCGTTGATCTCGAGCTCTGGCACCGATGGTTGGGGCATTCGGCGCCCGCAACCGTTAAGGAGATGGCGAAGCGCGACATGGTGCGCAGCCTCGTCATTGGCGGTGCAGACGCGGCAGCAGATGCAGCAGCACACAAAAAGTGCGAGCCTTGCATTTTGGGCAAGGCGCGGCACAAGCCATTCAACGAGAACGCGGCCCACACAAAGGAACTGCTGGAGGTCATGCACGACGACGTGTGCGGACCGTTTAAAACGCCGTCAAACGGCGGCTTCAGATACTTTGTCACCTTCATTGATGATTATAGCAGGAAGCTCTACGTATACTGCATGAAGCGGAAGGGCGAGGTCCTGGACCGGCTGAAGGAGTACGTCGCAGCAGTGGAGAGGCAGACTGGCCGGAAGGTGAGAGCACTACGCAGCGACAATGGCGAAGAGTACATGGGCTGCAGCGGGTGGATGAAGCAGCAGGGCATCAAGTGGGAACCCACTACGCCGTACACGCCACAGTCGAACGGAGTGGCGGAGCGGGCGAACCAGACGCTGCTCAACATGGTGTGGACCATGCTTGTGGATGCGGGGTTGCCGCGAGGGTTCTGGGCAGAGGCTGTGCGTATAGCTAGCTACACCATCAACCTCACCCCAACAGCGGTGCTGGAGGGTAAGGGCGGCTAGAAGACGCCGCAGGAGGTTTGGAGCGGGCGCAAGCCAAACGTGGCACACCTGAAGGTGTTCGGGTGCAAGGCGCACGCGATGGTGCAGGCGGCGCAATGACGCGATAGCAAGCTAGAACCGCGGGCAAAGCCATGCTTGTTCCTTGGCTACGAGAGCGTGCAAAAAGGCGTATCGGCTCTGGGTTCCGCGCACGCAAGAGATCATCCGCAGCCGTGACATCGAGTTCGACAAGCAGCAAAGCTTCAGCAGCAGCAGCAACGACATGAGCGTCGGGAACACTCCAAAGCATGGGGGAGTGGTTCCAGCTCCTTGACTATGAGGAGGAGCCGGTGGACGCGGAGGTCGATGATGTAACGTCGGAGCGCGGTGGTGCAGTAGGTGCAGCAGCCGACACGGAGGACTCTGACCATGATGCAGTTGGGCTGGAGATCCGGCGAAATGATCCGTCGAAGGAGGCACCGTGGGTGCCAAAGCGCGCACTCCCGGCGGAGTTCGCATCGGGCATCGGAGAAAAGTCCTCCGGACGTGCCGCTCGTCCGGTTAATGGTTCACCGGAGCGGGAAGAATCCTCTGGAAGCCGTCCGGTCGATGATTCACCGGAGCGGGCTGAATCAGAAGGATCACATCAGAGCGACGAGACGCCGCCAAGATTGCCGCGCCGCAGCGGGAGGCACCGGAGAGCGGGGAAGCGTTTTGACGCAGGCACCGGTCGATGGATCGGCATGACGCGGTGCATGCTTGCTGCATCAACGGAGCGGACGACCGTGTAGGAGGCGCTTGCGCGGCCCGAGGGGGAGCAGTGGGACACTGCCATCAAGTCGGAATTGGCGTCCATTGCTGAAAACGACACGTGGCAGCTGGTTGACAGGCCGAAAGACGCCAAGGTCATCGGCTCCAAGTGGGTCTTCAAGACCAAGTTCACAAAGGAAGGTGTGGTTGACAAGTACAAGGCGTGGCTCGTGGCAAAGGGGTACGCACGGCGTAAGGGCGAGCACTACGATGAGACGTTTGTCCCGTCGCCAAGTTCACAAGCATCCGGACGATCCTTTCGGTGGTAGCCACGAAGGACGTGGAGCTCTACCAAATGGACGTAAACACGGCCTTCCTTAACGGCATCATCGATAAGGAAATCTACATGGAGGTGCCGGAGGGGGTGGAGGTGCCGGATGGCAAAGTGTGCACGCTGCGGAAGTCCTTGTACGGGCTAAAACAATCGCCCCGATGCTGGTACCAACAGATGGACAGCTGCATGGCACAACTCGGCTTCAAGCGCTGTGAGGCAGATCACAGTGTGTACGTGCGGCACATCAAGAAGCTCCGTCATATTGTCGCATCCTACGTGGACGATCTCATCTTGTGCTCCTCAGACTTGCCGAGCCTATAGCAGCTGAAAGAGGAGCTGAGCACCAGGTTCCAAATGTCGGACATGGGGGAGCTAGAGTTCTACCTCGGGGTGAGCATTACGCGGAACCGGAGGGCGCGCACGCTTGAGCTGGGGCAGGCCAAATACATGGCCGATGTGCTGAAGCGGTACGGCAAGGAAGACTGCAAACCAGTGTGCAGTCCTGTCTCCACGACCTATGAACTGAGTGCGGCAATGGCGCCGCAAACAGAAGAAGAGCGGGAGGATATGGCAAGGGTGCCTTACCAGTCGGCGGTGGGCAGCCTCATGTACGCCATGGTGGCGACTCGACTGGACCTGGCCTACGCGGTGGGCCAAGTGAGCACGTACGTGTCCGACCCAGGGCCACTACATTGGCAAGCGGTCAAGCGCATCCTCTGCTACCTGCAGGCGACGCGGCACGCGCGCTTGAGGTTCGACGGCAAGGGGCGGGCGGACCCTTTGCGTCTGGTCTGCTACACGGATGCAAACTACGATGGGGATGTGGACAAGCGGAAGTCCACATCCGGCTACGTGTTCTTCCTCGCTCGTACACCGGTTTCGTGGTGTAGCAGGAAGCAGGACTGCGTTGCCACCTCCACAGGGGAATCAGAGTACATCACGCTGGCCGAGGTAGCCAAGGAGGCGGTGTGGCTCCGCAGGTTGCTGGGGGAGCTAGGCGTGCCGCAGCTGGAGCCTACGGTGGTGCAAGAGGAAAACACTGGCTCCATCTCGCAGACCAACAACCCGACGCAGCAAAAGAGGACAAAGCACATCAACGTGCGTTATCAGTACGCACGGGACATGGTCGAGAAGGGGCAGGTGATGCTGCAGCACTGTAGCACGCACAGCATGCTTGCGGATTGCTTGACCAAAGCGCAACCCGCAGACCTGCACGCTATGAGCGTGGCCGGACTTGGGGTGACCAGCTATGATGGGCTGGAGGGCGCAGCGGAAGATGAGTGAAGGCAAGCAGGAGCAGCGGGCATGGAAAGTGCAAGGGGGAGAATGTTGAAAAATTGCCCCTCCGCATGCCCTAGCGCGGCGCCGGGAGGCGCTGACGAGCCGCCAGAAAATGGAAACTCCGCTCCGGCGGATCTGGCGACTCGACATTTGCTCGGATTCTAAAATGTAGGATTGCCCCTAAAAGTTGACAAGCCGCTCAATGTGGTGAAAGTTGTTTTGCCGAAATCGGACAAGTATCAAGGGAGGTATGGCTTTCCAAAGTTGGGGTATGCGCAGCGGCTCCGGGAGCCGGCTGCGACTCAAAATCCGGTCAAAAATCGACCGGACCAAGGAAGAAAAATACCATGTGGAGAAAATTCTCCGATAGGCCTGCCAAGGCGTCCGGTGGATGATCCACCTGATCGGGCGGATCATCCACCGGATCCAGTAGTGCAGGTTGTTACTGAGGGACCGCAAAATGACGTTGTTCCCTTCGTAAACTGACTGTCACTACATTCCTGCTCACATAGCGTGAGGCGACTAGAAACCTCACGCTCAGTCTCAGATTCGCCCAAAACAGTAAACGTGAACCACTAGAGACGATCAGACGAGCTTTGGGACTGCACCACACGGATCTCATCCTGACAACAGTGTGTGAGCAACGTTGAAAACTTG
>SZWC01019161.1:17966-30899 GCA_023375785.1 Penium margaritaceum | reverse complement strand
ACGAAAGTGCGTTATGGTGGGCTATGAGACGGCCCACAAGACATATCGCTTGTGGGACCTGGCAGGAAGAAGACTCATCACCAGCCGGGATGTCACCTTTGACGAGAGGAAACCAGGCAAGGAAGAGATGCTTGATCCCACGGAAGCTCCAAAACAGGGAGAGTGGTTGGTGCTGCTAGAGTCAGGAGATCAAGCTCCTAAAAACTGGCAAGTGGTGCCAGTGCGGCAGGCCGTGAAGAAGAGTGGTGTGCCAGGGGGAGCGGCTGCGTAGGCTGACGCAACGGCGAGCTCCGACACAGAGTCGGAGACGTCCGAGGCCTCTGAGACCAGCTCGGAGGCCAGTGGCTCTTCAAAAGATGAAGATTCAACTCCAGGGCAGCCAACACCTCAGGAGCAACAGCATGGCAAACATCCACCAGCAATGCAACGTTGCAGCACACGACAAAGAAAACAAACTCCAAAGTACGACGCTGAAACTAGAAGCTGGACTGGACTGAGCTGGTCCTGTTTGGCTCAGGGAGAGCCGCTCACTGTAGCTGAAGCGCTGGCAAGGCCCGATGCGGCCAAGTGGAAGGAGGCGGTGGACAGCGAGCTCGCGTCCATCGAAGAAAATGGCACATGGGTGCTGGTGGACAGACCCGCTAACGCTCACGTGGTGGGCTCAAAGTGGGTGCTCAGGTTGAAGCAGAAGCAAGATGATAGCATCAACAAGTACAAGGCAAGGGTCGTGGCGAAAGGGTTCTCACAGCCCGCAGGTTCTGAGTACGATGAGACCTTCGCACCGGTCGTCACGTTTGCCTCCATCAAGTCCCTACTTGCTGTCGCTGCCGCCAAAGACCTTGAGATCCACCAGATGGATGTGAAGACAGCCTTCCTTTATGGGAAGATCGACAAGGAGGTGCTAATGGAGGTACCGGAAGGTGTCAAAGCACCCGAGGGTAAGGTGTGCAAGCTGGTGAAGGCGTTGTACGGGCTGAAACAGGCCCCACGGATCTGGTACAAGGAGATGGACAGCTTCATGGCTGAGATCTCCTTCGCACATTGCAAAAATGACCCTAGCGTCTATGTGCGGGAGGACGAACGTGGCTTGCTACTTGTGGCGTTGTACGTGGATGATCTTATCATGTGTTCTTCCTCGCAGGAGGCCCTCACGGACCTCAAGAAAAATCTGGCCAGCAGATTTAAGATGAAGNTGGTGAAGGCGTTGTACGGGCTGAAACAGGCCCCACGGATCTGGTACAAGGAGATGGACAGCTTCATGGCTGAGATCTCCTTCGCACATTGCAAAAATGACCCTAGCGTCTATGTGCGGGAGGACGAACGTGGCTTGCTACTTGTGGCGTTGTACGTGGATGATCTTATCATGTGTTCTTCCTCGCAGGAGGCCCTCACGGACCTCAAGAAAAATCTGGCCAGCAGATTTAAGATGAAGGACATGGGACCTCTCGAGTACTACCTCGGGATTGCTGTTCACCGCAACCGCAAAGCAGGCACCATCGAGCTCAACCAGACCAAGTACATCATGGACATCTTGAAGCGCTACAACATGGAGGACTGCAAGCCCGTCAGCACCCCCATGCCCTCCGACTGCAAGCTCTCCTCCTCCATGTCACCAAGCAACGAGGCAGACCGGCGGGAGATGCAAAACATTCCATACCAGTCCGCCGTTGGAAGCCTCATGTGTGCAATGGTGGGAACATGACCTGACATTGCTTTTGCAGTGGGTCAGGTGAGCAGGTTTGTGGCCAACCCTGGGCCAGAACATCAGCAAGTCGTGAAGCAGATTTTTCGCTACCTCAAAAAGACTCGGCACGTCGGACTCCGGTTTGGAGGTCTAGAAGGATCAGACTTGCTGCGGTTGACATGCTACACCGACGCGGACTGGGGAGGACGGATTGATGAAAGGAAGTCCACCTCAGGGTTTGTTTGTCTTCTCAACGGTGGTGCGGTCTCGTGGGCAAGCAGGAAGCAAGACTGCGTCTCGCTTTGTACTGCTGAGGTGGAGTACATTGCACTCTCCGAAGTGTGCAAGGAAATACAATGGCTTCGCAGTTTGCTTGATGAGATCAAGGCACCACAAGAGGAGGCAACGGTCATCCGCATCGACAACCAAAGTGCCATGGCTATGGCAGAGGACGACATGATCTCCCGGCGTACAAAGCACATCGATATTCGGTACCACTACTCACGTGACCTTATCGCCAAGGGTGTCGTGGAACTGGAGCACGTCGCAACCAAGAAAATGCTTGCGGACTTCTTGACAAAGCCGCTAGACAGCGACTTGCATGTTGCAGGTGCTCGAGGAGTCGGCATGGTGGATGCAAGAGATGAGAACTGAAGACCAAGAAAACTGACATGCACAAACACAACCTAGAGCTACAGGTTCATGCCGAAGAAAACTACCACAGCAGGTGGACTACGGTGCAAGGGAGAGATTGTTGTTCTTCTATGCCCCATGGCCACTGCTATGGGTTGACGGATAGGTTGGGCATGCACTGCTCCCTTGGAGTAAGTCCCCCAAACCTTGTTCGTGGTGCAAGTCCAAGCGAGACACCAGAAGTGTAGTGCAATGGATAGCATGTTGGACTTAGGGACAACAGGTCCTGCGATCGAGCCTTGATGTGCGCAGGAGATTTGTTGACCTTCTAGCACAGGGGAAGCTTCTTAGACATTTCTCCATGCATGAGGAGAGTGCGCCACTTGGTGGTCATGGGATGCGCCTATTGGCGGACTGGTGAGGTGGTGTGGAGTGACCACCCCAAAAGTGTCACTACCCACACACCTTAGAAGCCAGGCCTAGGACTATATGTACCAGGCTCATTCCTCATTCTAATTACACAATCTGGCCTTAGATGCTCCTCACAGAGTTTTCCAACTAAGGAACAGTATAAAGAAGACACTGGTTGGTCTAAGCCCCAGGAGTTAGTCTTTGACTAGCACCTCGCGCGAAAGTGACCAAGTGTTAAGTGGACACAGTTGCTAGCAAGTGATTTCCTAGGAACTGCTCAGTGTGGAACCGTGATCCTGAGGGTGATATCTTCTCCTGGCTGAAATGCTAGGAGCGGACGGCAGGTGCTATTGTGTCGGCCCTATTTTCTAGTCCGTTTGCCTCAGGCCGGTTGACAAGAAGGAGCTTAAATGCTTGGAAACGTTTTGCAAAACAAGGAAATAAAACCGAACTAGGGAACAATGTTCACAAAAGTGTGGACAGAAAATGTGAAGGGATAAAAACAATTGACAAATTGATAAACTATGCATAAACTGACCCTTGAAGATAAAGTTGGGACGCCTTTAATGTTTGATGACGGCGTCATCTGCAAGGTGGACAACATATGTTAGCGTGTATGTGTTCCAAACATATTAGTGTAGAGTCTAGATGCTTTACCTGTAAAAGAGAGAGCGATGTGTTGAGTGTGGAACGATTGAGATAATTCTTCATATGGTGTATAAGAAATAGTGTTTCTCAAATCAATGAAGAAAAAATTCTCTTGTAAATAATTACAAGTATTTCTATAGTGAAGAGCTGATACATAGTACATTAATCTTTCCCTTTGGTAGGTTTGCCTACAAAAAGTGCTCTCCTGTGGTGAAAGATAGGTCCGAGCCCACTTTGCGGCCAAGCACTCATAGATTATGTCCTGAAGGATAATATATGAATTCATGAATTCATAAAAAGTGTTCAACATGATCCAAAATTTACTCACCTTGCACACAATATCTCTCCCACGCGGCTTGCTGTTCGCTGTTAAAATAGTTGCCTCCTACTACACAAGTCAACGATGCTCTTCACTGTTCCTTGAAGGATAAATGACTCTGCTTGAGTACCTTGCACCTTGATGTCTTAGAATGAGTTTCCTGTTTACGATATCCAAATGAGTAATACGAGAAGGTTTAGTGTGAGTTGTTTTAACACGAACAAAATTTAGTTTACGTGTTTTCTCCACATAGTAATTTCCGGTGGTCTGAACTGAGACAAACAAAGTTGTCCCAGGTGACTTTGTGCATCGATGTCCTTCACATGTCCATTTGTCTTGGCCAACATCGTACATAAGCTTCATGCCACAGGTCGATCGCTTCTCTGTGACTGTGCAAGTTCCTCTTGGATACAGTAAGACTGTTCTGATTTTGGCATCGACAAGAGCAATGACCGTGATCATGGTGTTATTCCTCATGATGTCTTCAATTGACTTCAACCTGAAACCATACCATACCATACCATCGCCTTCATTCCAATATTATATATGTCAAAGTGGATCCACAAAAAAAATCATCATCTTTCTTTTCGACATAACAAAAACATCAAGTGACATCGATGAAAAAGCCATCGCATGTATCAATACATGACACATGCATAATCTTACATCCAATGTACAACTTTAGTACTTCAACTAAACATGTCGTGTACTATCTGTCACTTGATTTTTCTTTTTTAAGCTTCTTCAATCTTTTGAAAACCATTGTAGATAGATCTACAACTTGTGAATACATAGTAGACTTCTCTGTTTTAGCTACTTGAAATATTTGGTCGTTGTGTTTATTTGCTTTGTCATTAATGGTGAATAAATGTAAATGATAGTTCGTTTTTTCATCTTGCACTGCTTCAAGCTCTTGAAAAAAAGTGTAATCGTGCATAGCGCTTCTCTTTTCTCTTACTCTATTCAATCTTTTTGCAAAATCTGAATGTTTTTGCCGTATTATGGTTTTGAGCTCATAAAGTTTAGATTGTGGCCATGTGCAAAGATGTTTAGAATTTTTGGAGAAGCCAACAAATCCGCTGCATCTAGGAGTTCAAATTGGCAACTATCCCAAACTAGTTTCAATAAACATAGATCCAACAATAGGAACATGTACCCCATCAAAAAAGTTTTTACTTCTTTTAATTTCTCTATCCTCTTGTCAAGGCAATGTAGAGTACATGATCCCACCATAGATATCTCACGAAGAATAGTCAATTCAACTGAATCCAACCCATATGCTAAGGTATATTTTTCATTACCATTCAGATTAATGTAAGATTCTTTGTTCTTTTTCAAACGAAGTCACACGGTTTGATGGATTGTACAACCATCAATGTTAAATGTTGTAACACCTTTAGGTTCAACATGCAAAACTTCTAGTATTCTTAGATCTGCATTTGGCCTTGAATTGTATAATTCAAGGAGACGTTCATGCAAAGTATGTATTACAAATGATTTACCTACACCAGCATCGCGAGATAAAAAACTCGCGTTGAACTTTCAGGGTATCTTACTTCACATAAAACATGGTCAATGATTGCAAGTTGTTCATCATTCAACAAACGATTCATTTTGAAATACTTTTTATTGAACTTTTTCCAGTCATCAAATGTATGTCTTTGAAATTTTTTATAGTGAATTGATTTTTTGTCTATTTCTACATTACGTGAGTCATGAATCGTGTATTTGTAATCATCTTCCTTTTGGTCTCTCATCATCATCTCTTTCTTTCAACCTTTTTTCATTCATTGTCAAATTCGCGGAAACGTTTCTCCCAACATGATGAATTTGGTGTACTCTTCACACTTATTCTTTATTTGTTTCATGTTGCCGAGGTAGGTTTTTTTGAATCATACCTTTTGTTAGCAAGGTGTCCTTACAAAATGGTATAAATAGTAAAATGTATTTTTAAATGCATTGTTCATCATCGGTATTTTGACTATAGATTACATATTGTATACTTTAAAAATAATTGTGTAGACTATAGTTTTTTACATCCGCATAAAGATCTTTGTCTCTCTTTTTAGTTATTACATCATCAGCTACATCATCTCCTTCTCTTCTTCTTATTTTGTAAATAATTTTGTACTTATATATGCCATAAAATCTGCAATACATACATTTTCAAGCCAAGTTAATTGCCTCTTATAACCTTTTATAGCAGCATATGAAAAAGACATCTATAGATTATGGATTTAAAATTTTAATCTCTTCTTTTCTTTTTAAAAGTAAAAGTCCTTTAGATTTTTTGTGTTTAACAATGCAAATCCTCTGTTTAAAAATTATAAGGATGAGCTGGTAATCAAGGTTATAGCTTCCTATGCACTCATCTCTTGGTCATGAATAAATGTATTTCTCAAACTTTGTACTTTTTGTTTAGTATTCATTGAGTTGTCAGTATTGTTTCATAAATTATGAGTAACCCTCCTGTAGAACGGCGACCTAGTCGTGGTACAAAACAAGTCACTACCCCTAAGGTAGAACCAACCATAAACTACTAACTGGGTATTCATACACCCAACTTGGTAATCAGGGTAAGTCAGGTATTATCCCATATACAAATATCTGCCAGGTCAGGATATTTCCTTTTGGTGATTGCTTAGTACTTAGCCTTAGTGAAAGAGGATGGACCGTTCAGGTCCATGCGATGACATCAGCAGCGGCAAAAGCTGCGCTGGCGTTGCCAGCAGCAGCGCACGCCCTGGGTGCGTCGCCAGTAGCGGCAGAAAATGCGCTGGCGTTGCCAGCAGCAGCGCACGCCCTGGGTGCGTCGCCAGCAGCGGCAGAAGCTGCGCTGGCGCTGCCAACAGCAGCGCACGCCCTACAGGCGCGACCATCAGCGACAGAGGCTGCTCTCGCTTCGCCAGGAGCAGTACACGTTTTGTTGGCGCTACCAGCAACGACAAAGGGCTGTCTGGGACCGCCAGTAGCAGCTGACGCTTGGCTAGCTTTGCTAGCAGCAGCGAGCACCTTGCTGGCATTACCAACAGCGGCAAAGGGCTGCTTGGCACCGCCGGCAACAGCTGACACTCGACTGGCTTTGCCAGCAGCAACGAGTGCCTTGCGGGTGTTGCCAGCAGTGGCAAAGGGCTTCTTGGCACCGCCAAGAGCAATTGACGCACTGTTGGCTTTGTCAATAGCAGCGAGCATCCTGCTGGCGTTGCCAGTAGTAGCGAGCGTCATGTTGGCGTTGCCAGCAGCAATACGGGCTGCCTGGCACTACCAGTAGCAGCAGGTGCACTATGGCGTTGCAAGCAAAGGTAAGGGCTACCCTGGCACCGCCAGGAGCAACAGACACTGAGCTGACTCTCCCACGAGGAGCAAGCGCCCTGCTGGAAATGATAGCGACGGCACAAGCCGTGCTGGTAGCACACGCCTTACTGGCATTGCCAGTAGTGACAGAGGCTGCTCTTGTATCGCCAACAGCAATGCACACCCTGTTGTCATTGCTAGCAGTGGCAAGAGTTGTGCTTGCATCGCCAGTACCAGTACATGCCCTGCTGGCGCTTCCAGTAGTGGCATGAGCGGCGCTGGAACTTCCAACAAAGACGGGGTCACTAGTAACGCTGACAGTAGTGGTAGATTCCCTACTGACCTTGCCACCCGTGACACACGTTCTCCTGGCTTTGCTAGCAGCAACGTACACTCTCCTTATGTCCCCAGAGCGGTACAAACCATGCTACTCTGGCATACGTCTTGTTGGCAACCGGCTAGCAATGTGCAAGGGCGTGTTTATCCCGACCCGCTCTCCCTTACATAAAGTTGGATTGCTTAACGTTGGCTTGTATTACGGGCTTGCTAACAAAAGCCACTCTCCATCAAAATTGAGTCGCGTTGACTTGCGCAATGAAATTCAAGTTCCACGGGATCTTTGATCAGCGTCAACGGCCATAAAGGCTTATCTACTCTGCTACTTTGAAAAGTAGCAGTGTGAACTTCATGAGCTTGTCTAGCATGCCTAGCGTATAGCATGGGCCTTGCCGACAGTGCAAACGTTTTTGCTGCTAGCAACTACCAAAGCTTGGCGATTGGCCTGCTGATGTCCATTAGCACATGAGACCTAACGTTCCACATGATCGGCTGAACAAAAAAATGTTCTACAAATGGGTTCACCATCAAATGACAGTTGCCACACACTACAACCGAGCTACTATTGGATTGTAACCTAATAGACCCGGGTTTTCTCTTGAAAGAGACACTAGAGTCCAAAAGAGATAAATCCAACTCGCGTCCTTTCCCAAGTCCTAGCTCAAACACCTTGTTTGGCTACGGGCCTACAAGGTTTTGCCTCACTGAGGACTTAGTGGATGCAGACGGGCAGTACTGGCTCCATGACAACCATTGCTACAGAATATCCCTGGTGACCAAACGGTAGTGTAAATTCTGTTTTAGAAGCACTGTTGATCCCACTTCTCTCTCCTGATGCTTTTGGTCAATGACCATGAGTCAGGAACGAAACAAGAACAGCAGTTTTGAGATGAACATATAGTGCCTCTACACTGACTTGAATTGCACGGGCCATAGGCTATATGAGTAAAAGGGGCACTTGGGGATCATCATGAGGTGGACAACATCCTAGCTGTTGCAAAAGCCATAGGTTATGGTGGTGTGGCCAGCTGAGTCAACCAGACAATCCAATGGCCCAACAACATGCGTATGAACAAGTAATGGCCATTGAATCACCATTACTCTAGGTCCTAAACCTGGCGCAACTTGCCTCATAAATTGTAAGCACAACACGACATCCAGATGGTTAACCCTTTGGATAACAAGGGTGATGCCATTGGGTACAATGTCAGGCGCAACACTTGCACCCTAGACACGTCTCATCCACTCACCCGTAGTGTCTTGTGGACAAATTCTAGAGGATTGACTCATACACCGAGCATCCTTGATACGCATGCTCTAGTACGTGAACCATATGTGCTGAGACACAGGCTCACGACACATAAAAGACATCAAAGTGAGCTCAGATGAGTCGCTATTAGAATAGACATAGCTCCTTGTGATAAACCATGTACTGCTACATGATGAATGACAATGCTCAAACGCATGTCAATAATGGCAAGGCAATGGGCCGGAATGCATGTCGTCTATGAGAGCAGATTCGGTCGTATACGACAAAATCCATGAGGCTCTAAGCTCGTGATACGTGACACATGCAATCGGTAACCTTCATGCTTGAAGGAATTCCATGAGTTGACACGGTTCAGGTTATGAACATTGTTTTTATCTCTGTTTATTGGACTACAGAGTACATTATGTACCTGGGACATGTTACAGGCCAGTCATACCAGTGTCGATACACCTGACCATACGACTTACTTGACGATACACCAACTCACTCGTCTGTGGTATCAAATACCCGACATGTGCCTTGGCTGTTCGTCAATCATGTAGTAACGGTGGATGCACACTTCTATTCAAGAATGCATCATCCTTCAACACCAAAGAGGCTCACTTTCAACAATGTGTTATATAGCACAAGAGGACATAGTTGTACCGTCATGTTCTCTCCGTTTGACCCATGTCACAACACATGGATGAGGGACATTGTTGAATGTGTCATGGAATTTTCCTATGGCCATATACACAATGACTTATGATACAAGGGGGACAGCTTCCACATTGTCTCCACTATAAGGGTTTCTCCTACCATGATGTAGTTCACAATGGACTATGATGACCAGAATGGTCAAATCTCAACCATGTTTGCAAGCATGGAGACATCATGGTTGCGAAGCGGCAAGGGGGTTTGTACTCACACTGTAACACATGCCTCCCTGGCATAAAGATCGATGTTGGATGAATCATGAAGAGCAACACTCCGCGTGTTACGTACTTCGTGATCCTCCATCTCCTATGCTAGAGCTAGGACTTGGAAAGACAATTTTTAAGTGTGTTACTATCGAGGACACTCAGTACTTGAAATGCAACAAGGCTGTTTATACCCGCCATAAACATGACAAAGTCAAACCTAGCATAATCCAACCAACTACACAATATCCTAGATGACACCTCTACCGATGATGCCATCTACCCAGTATCTAAACCATTACAGCTGGCTTTTAAGCTAATACAGCTGTAGGTGGGAAACCACTCATAGCCCCTCATTCTGTCATGCACAGTACGGGCACTTGATTCATTATCCTAATTAGATCCACTTTACCCGAATGTACACTATTGAGTTCCTTGCCGATCTAGTCTGGCAATTGCCCATCTATAGAGTACTGTTTAATTTCTAATGGGATATACATGATGCCCCTGCTCACTCCTCAGCAATGGGCATAGTGCATACTTCATGCACTGGAACCACGTCATAACCTGGTAACGTAAGCATGGTTATGTGGTTACATAACAACATCATGCTATACAACGTAATAAAATTCACATTACATGACGATGTTTTGTTAAAACTCATGGTAATAAGGTCTACTTATGAGCACACTCTGGTGTTCACCATTGGTTGCAGACAACCTACACTGACTAAAAAACACCAGATGCAACCTTCTATGGCCACAAGCAATGATCAACGGTCCACACACTGGAAAAGTGCATCTTTGTACCACAGCTCTCCAATGATGCTTTTTGGACATCTTTGAGATGTTTCGAGTAGCACATGACACCCCTAGATGTTAACGTGCTCCTTGAAAGGATCGACACATACTGTGGACATGCCTTAGTATTGTGCACGCAAGGCACAAAACATATTAAGGTATACACCAATCCAACTTCTTTTCACCCTGTAAGTATGGGATGAAAGAAAAGTTTAAGTTGGATGACATTGCTCAAGTAATCCGAGCTTGATCACCTTCCTTGAGTGATCACACTTGAAGCTCCCAACTTCCACGGGAATGACCCATTTCACACCTTTAGTCATGCTACTCATGTGTTCGGGAAATTTAAAAATACTTGTGCAAAGCACAAGTACATCTTATACATGTAGCATTGTGTTATGCATCTCTTATAACAGTCATAACCTCCGAGTTTTTAGGTCTCACCCACTGTGTTTCTCAGAACTGTGTACTTGGTACCTTTCCAATGTGTAATAATCATCCTTCCGGTCTAAGAACATAAGTTGTGTTTCCAAGCACATCACACTACCCGGGATTTTCTCCACAAGGTAGAAAGTCTTAGACCACACGGCATTTGATGGTATCCACTCGTTCTTTGAGTGCATGGACGACAGGTTTCAGGCGCCTTCCGTATAAGTCTTTGTGCTACTAAATGACAGTCTCATTCGTCATCACACAATGGTAGACACGTGTGCTGGGAGACCTATGCTGTGACAACATCATGTATCGGACACGCTTGGCCATGTCCCATGCAATGCAAGATCATGTGGTCTACAATGTTCAGTTGGTCCGTAAACATCGTCACATGACATGTTTACAGTTATTACATGACGTCGACACTGGCCACCATGATAGTTTTTGAGCCAAGGGCTAAATCGAGAATGGTTGTTCAGCCAACCCAACTGAACCGGCTGTGATAGCCACATGTTGACCTGACCACATGGAAATTTTTGCTTGGGATTCCGTAGTTGAATTCCTTGTGGAGGATGAGATCGAGTCTGATTAATCACGCCCCCAGAGGTACCACCCTGGCATCAACCCCACAAAGAGAGTTATCCTTCGGGAACGGTGGCACTTTATTGCAGCCCGACAAGTATTTTCCCGGGTACTTGTTGCGAGGACGCTCCTTAGCAAAAGGGGGTGGACGCGTCGCTGCAATCCTAAGGCTAAACACCCAAAGTCCACCAGGAAAACCGTTTTCCATCTCACAGTTTTCCCTTCGATATCCAGTATGAGAACCCCATGCTCAAGCATGCATGATGTTGTTGTTGTGTCAACATACAATGAGTAATGCCTCACCAACATCGATGCACGAAGCTTCATTGAACCTTCAATCATCAAAGCCACATGTACATTGACCCTCTTGTGGGTCTTCGAGATGGAATGTCTTGCTTCCGTATGAAGCTGACACATCCTTGTATCACAAGGAAAGATGAGCGGGTAACATGGATATAGACATTGGCAAATACCATGTGCTTGATTGTCATGTCTCACACAACTTTCTGTAGATACAAGCGTCATGTTGACGTTTCACTTGTACTTTATACGATTCCTACGTACTTGGTTTGTTGAGTGAACCTCTGTCCATTGCAAACCGAGGACGATTTGTAGCTAAAGGGGGAGGAATGTAACACGACGACCTAGTCGTGGTACAAAATAGGTTACTACTCCTTGGGTAAAACCGACCATAAACTACCAAATGGGTATTTATACACCCAAACACGTAATGTGGGTAAGTCAGATACTATCCCAAATATAAACATCTGCCAGGTCAGGATTTCCCCTTTTGCTAATTGGTTAGTAGTTAGCCTTAGTATAAGAGGATGGACCGTCCAGGTCCATCCGATGACATTACCACTGCAGGAAAATATCATGTAACATCCTGCCCTATGACGATACGTTGGTCGGTGGGACGCGCTCCAACTGGGTATTTATACACCCAAATAGGTAATGTGGGTAAGTCGTATACTATCCCATATATAAACATCTGCCAGGTCAGGATTTCCCCTTTTGCTAATTGGTTATGAGTTAGCCTTAGTACAAGAGGATGGACCGTCTAGGTCCATCCGATGACATTAGCACTGCAGGAAAATATCATGTAACATCCTGCCCTATGACGATACGTTGGTCGGTGGGACGCGCTCCGACGTCCATTTTACGCGCAGGTTTAGCCGTCGAGGACAACCATTCCGTTCCGAAGGCTCTTTGTTACTACTATATCCACTAGCAAATGAAGCTTGTTACACATTATCAAAGTTTGGCTTATAATATGGTTGTCTTTTCACATGTATAAAACAATAAAATTAGCAACAACATGAGGGTACATACACATTCGTATATCCATGTTAGCTTGCAATAATATCAAATTCTTATTATTGAAAATGTTTATGTTTGTATGAGTTGGTTTTCTTTTACAGAAAGATTTAGACTGTTTAATCATAGATTAAACATTGTAAATATAATCTTGTTCAGATTATATTAGCTTCTTCAAAAGTTCATCAAGAGAGATATTCTCTCTCAGTTCAGACAGTGCACACAGATATGTATATATTTCTATACCTCTTATTAGTCATTTTTGGTAATGTTTTATCTAGAGGAAGAAGAATCATCGACATTGGTAA
>SZWC01019160.1:32902-54022 GCA_023375785.1 Penium margaritaceum | reverse complement strand
CACACACACACACACACACACACACACACACACACACACACACACACACACACACACACACACACACACACACACACACACACAGTATTCGGCTTAGGGTCAAGGGGGACAACCCCCTGGCAGCAAAGCAGGAAGCCACACATTCGGCCATTGAGAAATATCTGGCTCGATGAAATTCCATGTCCACTAAAGAGTAGTTTAGAGCTATCCTAGGATGAATGATAGAACATCTATTGCTATCCTAGGCATTTAGGACCAATTAACTCACCTGTGAAACTGTGTATCAACAAGTGTATTGGGAAGTGAACATGGACTATTCACATAAACTACTAAATATCATATAGAGCCCAATACAAGTTTTGTTTTATACAAGGAATGTAAATCTGGGCTTTGCTGACATGCATTCATGTGGATGTTTTGTGAAAAATCTTTGCATACAAGAATACAATTCTTGATGCACTGATCGAAAAGTGCGTGAATTTGAGGTGATTAACCATAACTCATCCTAGGATGCATGATAGAACCTCTGCTGGAAATAGCGGCGGAGGAGCGCACCATGACCACATCAGCAATAGCCGCGTCAAGTTCCGCTTTGGTGTCAATTTCATGCTACATGTGCTCTTCAACGTGAGGCTGAGATTCCTGGGATATGCATAGTGCTTCTTGCAGCTCAGGAATGGTCTGTGCTCAGGCATAGTAAACATTTTCTTTGGCAGAGTTCACTTTGCCCCAGACGGAGTGGGAAATATGTATGAAGGGCGTAAGGTTGCTTAATCTGCTGCTGCACGGGCAAGAACACAAGCAAAGAGCAAGCAGAACCCTGGAAGAGGACGAGAGCAGCCAGAGGCAGATCAGGAAGAATGCCTGCCATACAGGGGCATGGGAGCAGTGCATAAAGTGGCAGAAGAACATTCATTGTAGATGCTGCAAGAACAGAGACACAAGAGATGCAGAGATGCAGCCAAAGCTGCAAGGCACAGGAAGCCAGTCAGCACAGCTGTGGAGACAGCTGCAGATGCGGCTCAATGGAGATGGCTGTGTAGGCTTGACCTGTCGTGGGAGAGGAAGAGATTTCTGTGAAGACGACGGAGGAGAGGATGAAGGTACAGATGATGAGGACATCAGCTGAAGTAACTTCAACAGCAGAAGCTATGGCAGTAGCCGTAGACCTGTCTGCTGCAGCCAGCTGAGTGGCGATGTTTACCTCCGCTCTGGCCAATGCACCAGAACTAGAAGTGGCCTGTGAAAATTCCTCCTCGGCCTGGTAACCATCAGTGCCAGCTGGGGCGCAAGAGGCACGTGCTGTAGCAGATAATGTGACGGAAGCTGCAGAAGCTGCATCAAGTATGACACAAGATAAGCTGACTGCTTCAGCTACTGATGCACCCTGAAGCGTAAGTGGATCTACTGGACCAGACCCAAAAAATCTGTCTGTCTGTCTGCTGCTGCTGCTGCTGCTGCTGCTACTACTGCTGATGCTACGGCTGCTGTGGGTGCTGCTTCTGCTGCTCCTGCAAGGCAGGCGACCACCTACCCAAGGACAGATCAAGAGCAGAAGAAGGGGCAGTAACCCTCACCGATGGTCCACGCATGTAGGCTAAGGGTGAAATTTCTTCCAGGAAGAGCACTCCGCCAGTCATTTAGGATTGGCTGTTGACCTCGGCTTTTTCCTGCTGGTATGCAGCCTCCTAGTTGTAGTCAGACCCGGATACATGCATGCAAAATTCACTCGTAGCAGAAGCCAACTTTGTATCGTGCTCCTCCGAGTACCAATCATTATACTCAGTGCTACAGTCCACTTCCTCCTCGTCCAAAGGAGATTGGAGGGGACTCAGGGGATGACACCAATGGCAGCTGATGTCTTAAATTAGTATAGTGCAAGAGAATATGCAGCTGTTGATGTTGCGGATCCCGCGGAGACGTGGGCAAGTTGGCAGCTGAATTGCTGTAAGCAAGGAGATTATTGCAGCTGTGGCTGCTGATGTGGTTTAGTAGGCCAAAGCTGCAGAGGATTCTATTTTTGCTGCACTAGAGGAAAAAAACACGGTTGCAATGCCTGCTGCGGCTCCTGTTACGACTGCGACTGCTGCTGTAGTTTCAGCTGCTTCTATGGCTACAGTTGAAGATGCGGCTGCAAGTGATGATTGTGCTGAGACGTCATCGACTGCAGACGATAACAGCTGTGGTTGTAGGGAGCTGAGAAGATGGACAGGCTAGTGGCTTAGATGGTGACGGCGTTGCTGTGAGTGCTATGGCTGCTGTTGCCTTTTCAGCTGCAGCTACATCTGTAGTTGAGAAAATTGAACTTCGGTTGTGGTTGCAGCTGTGGCCGCCAATGTGATTCAGTATGCCATGGTTGCAACAGGTGCTGCAGTAAACAAATGCAACTTCAGTGGCTGCTGTTACGGTTGTGGCTGCTGCTCTTGTAACTGCTGGGGAGGCTGCAAATGAAGATGCGGCTATGTGTGTGGGTCTGCCGGCGGCTCAGATACTGCAATTACGGCTGGTTCTGTAGCTACGGGTGCAGCATCAATTGCGATAATGGTTGTAACGGTGTTGCTTGATGGAAAATGGGGCAGCCCTCAGGGATGTGATCAGGCTCACCAAGAGTGGCCTATGCAGGACCAACTGTTTGTGAGAGGGAGTTGTAGGTTGCAGAAACAGAAATCATGGAAGAAAATGTAGGTTTTCAGAGATCGCAAAATCGTTACAGCCACTGGGAAATTTCATCATCACAGCTTTCTAACAAGCCCTTATGTGCCTCATTTGGCCAAAGGAGCACAAAGTTACGCTCAGTCAAAGTCCCCTCTCCAACACACTCTGAGGCTAGCGGGATGAGCGGCAGTCACATTCACATGCAAGGCAACTTCCTTCTCGGCCACATGTACAGGCAACAATCCTGTGAAATTAATTCAATGTGAGTTTCCTGAAGGTCCTCCAGCCTCCTTTTGACCTTGAAGGCCAGTTTATGCCTCCTTTGGGAGTGTTGGCGTCATCACCTGAACCGGACCCATGACCTCCAAACTTTGGAGACTTCCATCTCACTAAAGAAAAATTCAGATCAAGTTCCGTTAAGTGATTTGGAACCTATGAAACACCCTCCATGCATCTACAGTGCTAGGTGATTTCTATCAAGCAACCCATTTTGTCATTTTCTGGCACCCTTATATCCATCATTCTCCCACTTCGCAAGAACAAGAATCACACAAGTCTGCACTATCCCATCAGCTGCTGAAATTGGTGCGCTACCAGCGGCTTGGTTGGGAGGTCTGCCAACATCATGCTTTAAGGGTAGAACTTGATCTGTAGCACCTGCTTTTCTACGAGCTCACAAACAAAGTGGTAACGCAAGTCGATGTGCTCAGTTTTGCACAAATCCTGATGTGCCACATTGTGAGTGCATAAAAAATCCAGGTGCTGTTCTTCATGAGTGAACCATAATTCTCATCTGCTATGACACGCCAATCTGTCATCTTGGCACTATGCATGGCTTCAGCGAAGATGGCTGGGTCATCGGTGGCGGAAAGGAAGAGGTCCTCAAGGTCTGAGGTCTCTGTTGGTGGTGGAGCGGTGCACAGGTTTAGCCACTCCCCTTGCTGCATCTACTGCTTCGCAAGCCTCTTAGACCTCCGTAGCTGTTCTCCGCTGTCCTTAGCACCTTTTTCCAGAAGTGCAGACCATTGGGGCAGATGTTCTGCATTTCTTTACTGCTTCGCATGATCTGATTTAACTGCTGACACGTTCTCCTTCTCAGCTCCCTCCACCTCCTTGTCATTGCCGCCATCACCGCGATCTTCTTTGCCACCTTCTTCTGCTACCAGTTCTTCTCCCACCTCTGGTACAAGTGCGGGAGCAAGTGGAACTACAGACATAGGACTCCAAGTCCAGCCCTTCACATGCTCTTGAGAAACCACGTCGCGGTTGCGAATGATCTTCCGTGCAACAAGGTTGTAGAGGCGGTTTTTCATGGTGTCGTAGCCAAGGAAGGTTGCCTTCACCAACTTAGCCTCCAACTTTTTACGGCTGCCAACATGCATATGCATAAATGCTGAAAGGTTGTGCGTAAATACAAAACCTTTCAGGTGTGTCACTGTTGGCTTGCGTCCCGTCCACACCTCCTTCCGTGTCATCAGCGACAAGGCATGCATAAGACTCCAGTTTTTCAGGTGCATGGCGGTATTGACTACTTCCACACAAAAGGTTGACGGGAGCTTCGCGTCTTGGAGCATGCTGCAAAAATTCTCCAGAAGGACGTGGCCTACACGTTCAGCCATGCCGCTCAGCTGCTGTCTTCTAGGTGGGGTGACCTTGTGTCGGGCTGTGTGTCACTTGAGGAAGCTGTAGAAGTTGTTGGAGAGGTACTCTCCCGTACCATTGGTGCAAATCACCTTTGAAATCCTACTGCTCTCATTTTGTGCAATAACAATCTACACCTTGAAAGAATCAAAGCATGATTTCTTTCCAGTCAGGAAGGACACCCATGTCTTCCTCGACTTGTTGTCAATGAACGGGACAAATTACGATTTGCCGGACATAGATTGTGATGGCGTGGAACAACAAAAATCAGAGTGAACAAGTGAGAGAAGCTGAGCTGTCCCTTTGCCATCTTCCGTGAGATCAGAGAGGGCCTTATTCCCTTTGATGCAGCTCTCACAGGCCAATACACCAGGCTGCTTCATCCCCTTGAACTCCAGTCCGCGGACCATCTGTTGTATGGAGATGATGGCACCAAAGCCAAGGTTACCAAGCCAGTGGTTCCACATGTCAGTGTTGTGTTTTTCCTTTGTTGCTGCCAATGCTGAGTCGGCTTCCTTCTCCGAAACCACATGGAGAAGGTAAGAAAAATCATCCTTGTCCGCTTTTGCAAGCACACGGCCTGCACAAGCAGACATGGTGTAACCACCATTGTTAGAAAAAATGACATGCCTTTGGAGATGAGAGAAGAAACAGAGAGGAGATTAGCTGCCAGCCCCAGGGCATGGAGAAACCCCTTCACCCGATGTTCCACGTGCTTGTCCTCAACGGAAGTACAAAAAAAAAATCACACTCCCCAATCACCATTTGCACATGGTTGTCCTCCATGTACACCAGACAAGGTTCAAAGGCAGTGTAGAAGACGTCAATCATGGATCCGGACTCAACAATCTTCACAGTGTGAAAGACACGAAATAGCTACATTTTCATGAGGATCAACTTGGATGTATAGGTGGAATCCTGTTTATTCTGAACCTCCTTGTGTGTGAGGATGTCACAGACATGAAGTTACTCCTGTTCAGCGAGGTAAAGGTAGATGGTGGCGAGGGTACGGTCATGTTTCTTGCGGTAGGTACAGGCCTCACCAGCAGATAGAGAGGTTTCAGCTGGTTCCTTCTCATCCACCAGGCTCCAGAGACTCTCCTCCATCAGCACCATCGTCATCGTATTGCTCCAGATGAAGAAATGATTGCCTTCAAACTTGGTAATGCTGACATCTGCCACCACAGAAGCGGATGTCTCCACAGTAGTACAACATTTACTCCCGAAACAACTCTCTCACACAGCAGGGTACAAGGAATGCCTGAAGGATGTGGCAGAGCCTAGTTCTAGCTCTTATACCAATGGTAGAAACCGGGGCAGCCCTCAGGAAGGTGATCAGGCTCACCAAGAGCCACCTAGGCAGGACCAACTGTTTGTGAGAGGGAGTTTCAGGTTGCAGAGAATGCAAATATGAGTTTGCAGAGGAAGCAAATGTCTTAATGGAATTTTGATAGAGAAACTGAATGATCACAGCTCTGTAAAAAGCCCTTACATGCCTCATTTGGCCAAGGGAGCACAAAGGTACACTCGGTCAAAGTCCCCTCGCTAACACACTCTTAGGCTAGCGAGATGAACGGAAGTCACATTCACATGCAAGAGAACTTCCTTCTCCACCACATGCGCAGGAAAAAAATCCTGTAGAAATCATTAAATGGAGTTTCTTGAAGGTCCTCCAGCTGCGAATCCATCCAGCTGCCATGGCCCATGGGCCGACATGGGCATTAACATCGTGATTGAGGGCACGGGCGTCTTCATTGACGGCCCAGGAGCCGGCAAGCACATCCAGGCTGGCGCCAAGAAATTCATCATCACCGCCCCCGCGAAGGGCACTGAAATTCTTGTTGGTTTAAATTGAGGTCCTACCAAGGCCGCAGCACACTGATTATGGCAGTTTGGAGGCTTGGAGCAAGATTTCTCACTTGTAAAACTCGATCTTGGGTCACTGTCCCAAATCTGGCAGGGACATGGACAGGAATTTTGACTGCTACAATAATGTTTGTATATCACTCAAACTATGGAGTCAGAACGTGCATGATGGCTTGTTAGAAAGCAAGAGAGTCAGAGAGTATGCTCTCCAAATTTCAGCATCAATGGAGCACTATGGAGTCCTTGGCACTTTGGCAAATTTACTGTGGTCACAGGAAAATTTGGAGCGAATGATTGACTTGGAATAGAAAACACCCGCAAGAGTGGTGCCTCATATTGCTGGCACTCCTAGAGTACATAGAGGCACAAATTTTTGGTACACCAAAAAATAAAATTCCTAACCCTCCGAGGCGCAGGTGAAGAAACTGGGGTAGTTGGAATGTTTTCTTCACTGCTTTCATGCCACTGGACTTGCTCGAATACCCCCATGTGCGGGTAGGTTAAGCAGTTATCCCCCAACACTAAAAAGTGCGACTCAAATTCCCTGTTTCGATTGTCGCGTCGCAAAGTTGCGGTTTGCCGGAAGGGCGGTTCTCTAGGAAAATAGCAAAAGTGCTGGACTTGCGCTGTCCGCGCTGGAAGAGTGGCGAGCACACTTGTAAAGTAAAAAAATCCGCGGCTGAAAATTGCCTGCTTGACTTTTCTGACTTGCCGGTCGATCTCGCTGAATCAGAGAAAAACCTGCACGGTTGTCTTGTCGGCGCTCGCACATGGACACTCATTGTGCCCCATGTGCTCAAACTACCTCCACATGCGGTTGAATGTTCGTGCGTGAACTCAACAGCCGGGTTTGGCCGTTCATGTGCGACCGGTAACTCTGGTGTGCAATCGTTGTGTCGCACGTTGTCCTCACAAGCATGCAACCTCACCAAAAAAAAAAAAAGAGTTCTCTCACTCATTGACTTGCCAGCTTGAACACTGGCAAGTCAAGCCCCCCCCCCCCCCCCCCCCCCTCTTTTTTTCTTTTTCTTCTATCGCTTTTGCACGTTGCCTTCCGCCGTGCGGTCAAGGCGGCCAGTGGGTTTCACCACCTTCACTCCCCAACTCTCCCACTTGGCGAACACACTCCGGCATAGAGAAAACAGTGTCATGTGTTAGGAAACAGTTCCATGCCTTGGGAGCAGCACATGTGCTTCTCCTTCAGAAGTGGCTTGGTCAAGGAATCTGCCACCATCTTTTGCGTAGGGCAATACTCCAAATGAACTGCTCCCATCTCCACCTTCTCCCGCACAAACTGAAACTGGATGTCAACATGCTTTGTGCGAGCATGAATGCTGGGTTCTTGGCCAAAGCAATACAGCTTTGGTTGTCGACGTTGAGGAACACCAGACCTGTGTTGACGCCAACTTCACCAAGAAGGCGGCTCAGCCAGATGGCCTCCTTTGTGGCCTGTGTGAGGGCGATGTATTCAGCTTCAGTGCTGGAGAGAGAAACAGTCGGTTGCTTCTTGCTGCACCAGCTCACACACCCCTCTCCAAAGAGGAATGCGTATCCGAATACACTCCTGCGATCCTCCAGATTCGATACCCAATCTGCATCGGTGTAGCCCTCCAACCTCCCGTCCTCGTTGCTTCCCCCAAGGACGAGCCCCCAATCAGATGACCCCTTGATGTAGCGGAGTAGATGCGTTATGGAAGCCCTAAGTTCAGCAGTGGGGCTGCTCATGAACTAGCTCACTGCTCCCACTGCAAAGCCGATATCAGGACGCGTGTCTACCATAAGATACATCAGGCTGCCCACCACGCGCCGGTACTCGGTCGACGAATCTGCTGCAAAGTTGAAGACGTCACCTTTGACCAGCTTCATTCCCACCGGCATTGAGGTAGATGCCGGTGCATAGCTGCTCATCCTGAACCTGTCAAGGATGTTAATGATGTAGTGGGTCTGGTTCAGCGTGATGGTGCGTGCGGCACGGTCACGATCAAGCTGAATGCCGAGGAAGAACTTGGCCTTGCTGAGGTCCGTTATCTCAAACGTTGCCTTCATGACCTGTTTGAACTGAGTCAATGGCTCAAGGGCACTTGCAATGATGATGAGGTCATCAACATAGACAAGAAGGATGAGCAAGCTCTCCTTCTTGTCTCGCACATAGACACTGTGGTCGGTCTCACTCTGCACGAAGCCATGACCGCTCAAGTGCTCATCCAACTTTTCATTCCAAGCACGAGGAGACTGCTTGAGACCGTACAATGAATTTACAAGATGACACACAAGATGCTCTCCTCCCTCTTGCACAAACCCCTTGGATTGTGTCATGAACACCTCCTCCTTCAAATCCTCATTCAAGAATGCACTATTCGCATCCATGTGGTGGATTTCCCAATCTTGCGACGCGTCATGGGAGAGAAGGGTGCAAATAGAGCTGAACTTTGCAACAGGTATGAAGGTCTCATTGTAGTCAATACCTTCCACTTCCGTGAAGCCCCTTGCACAGAGCCATGCCTTGAAGCAGTCGATGGTGCCGTCCAGGTTGTACTTGACGCGGAAGACCCACTTGCAGTCCACCAACCCGGCGGCCTGCTGGCTGGGGCACGAGCTCCCACGTATGGTTCTTTGCAGGTAAGTCAATCTCCTCTTGCATTGCCGCATGCCACTCTACTGCATGCTCACAGATCAGGGCCTCAGAAGCATTTGTTGGCTCTTTTACGGTTGCCACAAGAGCACGCTCTGCTTCGACAACAGTTGTTTGCTGAAGTGAGTTGGCAGCCTCAGGGTACGGCCGCTTCGCGTGGAAGTGCAGCTCGGCAACTCGGCTGCAATTTCGTTGTCACTCTTTGTTGCTTCCTTCCCCATCTCATCAACAGTCCTTGCCGTTGTGGCTGGGTTTAGTACCGAATCTGCTGCTGCAGGGGAGCTCGCGATGTTGGAGAGGCGCTTCACCTTGTTACTTGCCCCTTCCTCCTGCTCATTCATGGTCTCACGTTCCTGCTCAATAGCCATGACACTTGGGAGGAGGAGCAAGAAGACTTCAACAGCTCCATCATCATAAGCTCCCACTTGACCCCAACCCTCTTTCTCCTCAAACACCACATCCCGGCTGATCACAATCTTCTTGTTGCTTGGGTCAAACAGCCGGTATCCCATGCTCTCCATGTCGTACCCAAAAAACATGCATGGGCGAGTTTTGGAGTCAAGATTCTTATGCTTTTGGTCGGGGACATGCACAAAGGCCTTGCACCCAAACACCTGCAGATTGGCCACCGATGGCTTGCAGCCCAACCACACCTCGGCCGGTGTGACTCCTTCGAGTGCCTTCATTGGGGAGAGGTTCTTGGGGAGGGTTGCGGTCATCATTGCTTCCCCCTACATCTCAAGCGGTTCACTCTGCCCATGGGATGATGCTCCGGGCAGCCTCCATGAGGGTGCGGTTGTACCTCTTGGAGACACCATTCTGTTGTGGGGAGTATGGAGCTGCCCTCTCGACTTTGATGCCTGCTTCCATCAGCACACGCTCAAAGGCGTTGTTGACGTACTTTCCGCCATCGTCACTACGCAACACCTTGATGCTTGCCCCCTTCTCCTTCTCCGCCCTTGCCTTGAACTCCAAGAACCTGGTCAAGCACTCATTTTTCGATGCAAGGAGGAAGACGGTGGTGAAGCATGTGGCATCATCAATAAAAGTGATGAAGTAGAGAGCACCCCCCACAGTGCGCACACTCATTGGACCACAAAGGTCCATGTGCATAAGCTCAAGCGGCTGCGTTGTATGGCGCTGTGACACCACCCCAAATGCTTCGCGATATTGCTTTCCCATCATGCAACCCCCGTAAATGGCTTCAGTGCACGAGAGGTCCTTGGGCAGCCCACTAACTATCTCCTTGGAGGCCAAGAGCTTCAATTTGATGCTCCCAAGATGACCAAACCTCTCATACCACAGGTGCCCCACCGTATCACCATCCATTGATGCCTTTGCACACACCGCCGCCGATGGAACATTTGCATAGAGGTGGTAGAGGTTCCCCTCAAGTGATGCGATGCATACAAGGACACCACCTTCATTCATATTTTTACATCCCCTCTCATCAAACTCCACCTTGCACTCCTTCTTCGTCAACTGGATCACGGACACAAGATTTGCTACTATCTTCAGAACATAAAGAACATTGGTGAGCTTTACATTCCATTCCTCATCCCCCACCTTGGTGACAAAACCCATGGTCCCTTCTCCCACCGCAGACTAGGCCCCATTGTCTCCCATAAAAACATCCTTAGGAAGGATGGTCTAAAGTGACTCGAACCACTCACGATGGGAGGTGAGGTGGCACGGGGTACCGGAGTCAACGTACCATTGATCCGGAGCTTTGTCCTTGACTGTGGCCGTGAGCACGAACAGTTTCTTGGCGGCCGGCGCAGCGCAGATGGTCGAATAGTCACCAATGGAGGAGGAAGACCCTCCCTTTGAGAATTGCTGCTTCTTGTGTTGCTACGATTTCTGCTTCCACGTGAGGCAGTTCCAAATGAGGTGGTCAGTCGCACCGCAATGGAAGCTCACACGCTGTCCCTTCTTTGACGGTGCGGTCGACTTTGCCTTGCCCTTCTTGTATTTCGACTGCAAGTTGGTTACGCTCACAAAGGAGGCGTCTTTCCCCTTGGCGTCGCGAGAGTGAAGACGCAGTTCCTCGTGGAGGAGCTTGACCGTCACCTCCTCAAGTTGGAGCACGCCCGACTGCGCCTCCAAGGCGATGATGAGTGGTTGGTAGCTTTGCGGGAGCCCCGCCAAGAGGGTGGGAACGAGCTCGTCGTTCTCCACCTCAACGTCCACAGCCGCAAGTTGCTCTGCCAATTCCTTGGCATGGGTGATGTAGGCCTGCATGGTCTCACTTCCACCCATACAAAGCTTGCGGAAGCGATTGCGAAGCACGATGCAGTTAGCCACTTGCCCCGCCTCATACAATCCACACAATGCTCCCCAAGCATCACGAGCCAACTTGTGCGGGCGAATGTTAGACACAAGCGCGGGAACAACGTTCATGGCAAGAAGGATCAAGGCCTTACGGTTATCCTTCTCAAACTCCTCCTTCTCTGCAGCGCTCATCTCAGCCTCCTTGTCACGTCCCGGGGTTGCCGGCAAGGAGGTCATTGATGCCGACACTTGCGCCGATGTTGCACTCAAGCTCGGTGTCGTTTTGCCTCCCTTCACGACCTCCCAAAGCCTACATTATTCAAACACAAGTCACATGCGATACTTCCAATTGATGAAATTGGAAGCACTCTTGAGGTTGTCGACGTCGTTGAATTCCTTGGTCGAAGCGACTGCCATGGCTGCTGCGGTGGTCCCGCCCGTCTCCCTCGAGCTGCCACAAGAGCGGTGTGGATGGCGATGGCCTATCGGAAGGCTTTGATACCACTGTTGGTTTGAATTGAGGTCCTACCAAGGCCAAAACACACTGATTAATACAGTTTGGAGGCTTGGTGCAAGAATTCTCACTTGTAATACCCGATCTTGGGTCACTGTCCCAAATCTGGCAGAGATATGGACAGAAATGTTGACTGCTGCAACGATTTTGGAATGTTTTCTTCACTGCTTTCATGGCCCTGGACTTGCTAGAATACCCCCATGTGCTGGTAGGTTAACCAGTTACCCTCCAACACTAAAAAATGCGAATCGAACGCCCTGTTTTGATTGTTGCATCGCTAAGTTGCAGTTCGTCGGAAGGGCGGTTTGCTAAGAAAATAGCAAAAGCGCTAGATGTAACGAATTGGTACAGGAAGCTTGGCCAATTGGGCCAGAACCACGGTGATTGAGGGTCTCCGACCCTCAATCCATCCCATCCAACCGCCCACAGGCCAGGGACCCGTTCAAGCTATGAGGAGAGGCCGGCCCGCGCTACAATCCTCCCACCTAGGAGTGGACCCGCCTTCGGTGTCCACAGAGGGACTCAAACCCGGGCGCTCTGATACCAATATGACAAATTGGCACGGGAAGCTTGGCCCATTGGGCCAAAACCGTGATGATTGAGGGTCTCCGACCCTCAATTCATCCCGTCCAACCGCCCACAGGTCAGGGACCCATTCAAGCCATGAGGAGAGGCCGGCCCGCACTACACTGGACTTGCACTATCCATGCAGGAAGAGTGGCGAGCACACGTGTAAAGTAAAAAAAGCCGCGGCTGACAATTGCCTGCTTGACTTTTCTTACTTGCCGGTCGATCTCGCTGAATCAGCACAAGACCTGCGCGGTTGTCTTTTCGGCGCTCACGAGTTATGGTTAATCACCCCAAATTCACGCACTTGAAGATCAGTGTATCAAAGAGCGTATTTTTGTATAAAAACATTTTTCACAAAACATCGATAGGAATGCATCCCAGCAAAGCCCAGATGTACGGTCTTTTCAGATAATAAAAACTTTAATGTGCTCTATGTGATATTTAGTAGTTTCTTTGAACAGTCCATGTTCACTGGTTTGTTCACTCCCCAATTGTCGATACACAGTTTCACGAGTGAGGCCATTGGTCATATATGGCGCTCGCACATGGACACTCCTCGTGCCCCATGTGCTCAAACTGCCTCCACCCGCGGTTTGATGCTCTTGCATCAACTCAACAGCCGGGTTTGGCCGTTCATGTGCGACCAGTATCTCTGGTGCGCAATCATTGTGTCGCACGTTGTCCTCGCAAGCATGCAACCTCACCAAAAAAATAAATAGAAGTTCTCTCACTCGTTGACTTGCCAGCTTGACCACCGGCAAGTCAATCCCCCCTCCCCCCTTTCCTTTTTTGTTTTATTTTTCTTCTCTCGCTTTCGCACGTTGCCTTCAGCCGCACGGTCAAGGCGGCCGGCGGGTTTTGCCACCTTCACTTGCCAACAATTCCTACCTTCGTTTTGGGTGTCATTGCTGACCAGTACGATCACGACGTGGCAAACATTGTCAGAACTGCCTCGTGCACGACCAACTGCCTCGCTCCTTTCGTAAAGATTCTTGATGAGGAGTTTGGCATTGTGAAGGGCACCATGACCACCACTCACTCCTACACTGGAGACCAGAGGCTGCTGGACGCTTCACACAGAGATCTGCACCGCGCTCGCACTGCAGCCCTGAACATTGTTCCCACATTGACTGGTGCTGCCAAGGCCGTGTCCCTGGTGCTGCCACAGCTGAAGGGCAAGCTCAATGGCATTGTACTGCGTGTGCCCACACCCAATGTTTCAGTTGGTGGCCTTGTCATCAATGTGGAGAAAACAGGCCTCACTGCAGAGGATGTGAATGCTGTGTTGGAATATTGAAGTCAACACCGACAACTTCCCTCGGATAATCCGAGATCTCAATAAATGGTTCAGGCTCGGCATTGAGCCACCACGAACCACCTCGCCAACGGATTGTCGGTCACGACTAGTAATCTAGAGGCGAGTCGCCCCTAATAACTGCGACCACTTCGCAATCGCGTCCGGCTAGCGAAGAAGAAGCCGTTGTGATGCCCTTGACCTGTTCTGTGATATATTACCGAGGATTTTCATTCCCTCGAGCTTAACCAGAACAGTTCTATTCATCCTGTTCCCTTCGGTTCCGCAGCTTTGCCGCCGTGTCTTCGCTCTGCTCACATCTCGCATACCTTGCCTTCGCCAGCCTCTCACAGCTCTCAGTTCTTCACTCCGTCACTCTCGTTCCTTCGCTCAACCCTGAACCAACCATCACTCGTCTTGCCCTTGTCCTCTCTTGCTCTCAACAGCTTGTCTACCTTGCCTCCTTTGAACCTCGGTTGCTGCCGAGCTCCACGCCTAACTTCTCGGGACCTCTCTCGCTTACGTCACATATCTGACGCACTCGTGCATGTTTCAATGCTTCTGCCTGCTTTTGCTTCTGCTGTTCTCTCACCTGCATTCTTCTGACATGGTATCAGAGCATCAGGTAACACCATCTGGTACCCCGTGATCTTGTCATCGCTCTGCCGCCATCCTTACTCTGTCGCCCTGATCTGCATTCCTCCGCCGCCGCTACCGTCATTTTGTGCCTCTCTGCTTCGCCAGCAGCTGACACAAGCAGCATCACCTGGAGAGTTTCTCGCACTGAAGAAACACTACGTCATCCAAAGAACGCCCTGCGCCCATTCCGCGCCCGTGGCCAACGTCTGGTGACTTGTCGTTCACAACAGCCACACGCAGCTCCCAAGCCGCCGCCTGCCGCCAATTACCGGGAAGCTTCCTGCCGTTCGCCATCCGCTACCTCGCATCTCTTCAGCCTCCGAAAAAGTACCCTTCTCCTCTCCCCTCATCCGCCTCATTTGCTATCTCTACCTTATCATCTTCAGCCCACTCACTTCCATCATCTCGAGCCGCACCCTCGCATCGCCTTCTCGCTTCGTCAGTAGCAGCAGCCAAACTACCGCCGTCAGGATATCGGACACCGCCAGTCTTCCTGCTCCCATTGTGAGCCAACTGGGGCACAAGCCGTCACTCTCCTGACATCAGTGGATTAGTGTCTCTGTCCACCGCATGACTCTCCCCGGGGTAACCAATCTCCTCGAACTGCCAGAATATCGGACACCGCCAGTCTTCCTGCCCGCCGAGGGCCAACTGGGAAACAAGCCGTCACTCTCGTGAAAGCAGAGGAAGTGGTTGTCTCGACCTTGCTCTCCTCCTTGCCTCCATTTTGCTGCACGCCACGACTTCCACTTTTTCGCCTCCGGCACTCCCTTATCATCTTCATCAGCTTTCCCCTCCGTCATCTTCGCATCATCCTCACCTACTATTTTCAAGCCTGCTTATCATCCTTGCTCCAACCTCCTCAGCTCCATCAGCCGCCTATCTCATCTCACCTCCGACTGCCTCCGCCTAGCCTCTTCATCATCAGCATCATCCACATCGTCTCTGCATCAAATATTCCTCATCAACATCACTTTGCAGCACACGTGGTTTCGCCCCTGCGCCCAATCAATCATCAGCCGCCTCCCCGTTCCTCCGCATCGCGTTCCGCTCGGCACAAGGATCCGCCTGGTCTCATCGCCCGTTCCGCGACGACCTGCGCCCATGCCGAAAACTTCCACAGCGCACGTGGCTCGCCCCTGTGCCCACTCAGTCATCATCAACCTCTGTCTTTCTCATCAGTAATCATCATCAGCATCTGTGCCAGCACAAGGACCTGCACGAGCCAGCAACTTGCCTCACAGCGGCCTGCACCCACGTCGGCAACAGTTTTCTCGCGGCGCGTTGGCACCTGCCTTCCCCTTGCCGCATTCTATCCCTCTATATCAGCAGCGCACGCTGTTTCGCCCCTGCGCCCACTCAATCATCAATCGTTCCTCCACTTTCAGCATCATTTCCTGCTCGGCACAAGGATCTGCCCGGTTGCATCACTCGTTCCGTGACGACCTGCACCCAAGCCGAAAACTTCCACAGCGCACGAGGTTCTGCCCCTGCGCCCAGTCAGTCGTCAATCGCCTCCGCCTTCATCCGCTCGATCGTTTCCACATCATTCCCCGCTCGACACAAGGATTCGCCCGGTCGAATCGCCTGCTGCGCGACGACCTGCATCTTCGCCGAAACTTCCTGCAGCACATGCAGGTTGCCCCTGCGCTCACTCCGACATCATCAACTACCGCCTCCGCATCACCGCCCTTTGCATCGTCTTCTGCTCAAATTCAAGGATCTACACAGTCGCACTAACCATTCCGCAACGGCCTGCACCCACCATCTCCACCATCACCTCTCTAAGGGACCATGCCAAGGAGAATGACCTCTCGGCGGTATCCCTTGGAACAGCACCCTCATCAAGGTCAACTCCACAACTGACCTTGATAAATCAACGGTTTCCCTCGGCACTCTCTACACCAGAACAATCCATGAGCGACAACAAGATCAGTGCTCTTCTTCGTGTTCAACCTTCAATGAAGCCAATCTACTTCATTGACTGTTCAACACCCAACAGCGCACTAATCGACATTGTCACTCATCTCCCAGAGTGTCTACGGGACTCCCCCCAACTGCACAGGAAAAGGGATGGTTCTACAAACTACCATCAATGGAGAGTTGAACTACTCCTCAACCTGGGACGATTTCAATTTCCCAAGTTCAATCTCCGACAGGTACTACTCGGTCTCCTGGACTCAATATCCCTTCTTGGTACGGACTGGGTCGAAGCACTTCTGAAGGAGGCGCTCATCCTCACCACTCACCACTCCCTTCATCCACTTATCCGACACCCACATGAAGGATTTCCTGAGATCTGGCAAACCCTCTATCTGACCTGTGCATCACCTTCTCTCCAGTGTTGACTTCAAGGGGGACTGTTGGAATATTGAAGTCAACACCGACAACTTCCCTCGGATAATCCGAGGTCTCAATAAATGGTTCAGGACCGGCATTCAGCCACCACGAACCACCTCGTCAACGGATTGTTGGTCACGACTAGTAATCTAGAGGCGAGTCGCCCCTAATAACTGTGACCACTTCGCAATCGCGTCCGGCTAGCGAAGAAGAAGCCGTTGTGATGCCCTTGACCTGTTCTGTGATATATTACCGAGGATGGTCATTCCCTCGAGCTTAACTAGAACAGTTCTATTCATCCTGTTCCCTTCGGTTCCGCGGCTTCGCCGCCGTGTCTTCGCTCTGCTCTCATCTCGCATACCTTGCCTTCGCCAGCCTCTCACAGCTCTCAGTTCTTCACTCCGTCACTCTCGTTCCTTCGCTCAACCCTGAACCAACCATCACTCGTCTCGCCCTTGTCCTCTCTCGCTCTCAACAGCTTGTCTACCTTGCCTCCTTTGAACCTCGGTTGCTGACGAGCTCCACGCCTAACTTCTCGGGACCTCTCTCGCTTACGTCACGTAGCTGACGCACTCGTGCATGTTTCAATGCTTCTTCCTGCTTCTGCTACTGCTGCTCTCTCACCTGCATTCTTCTGACATGCTGCATTCAGGAAGGCTGCTGCTGGCCCTCTCAAAGGCGTCCTGGAAGTGTGTGGCATCCCCCTGGTGTCCATTGACTTCCGCTGCTCTGATGTGTCCTCCACCATCGACTTGTTCCTCACCACGGTGATGGGTGATGACATGGTGAAGGTCACATGGCTTGGTGCGACAATGAGTGGGGCTACAGCCAGCGGGTGGTTGACCTCGCTCACATTGTTGCATCGAAGTGGCCTGGCTCTTCCCCAGCCACTGGTGGTGATCCACTCGAGGAATTTTGTGCAGCCAAACCTTATGCTGATGAGTGCAGATTGTACAGTGACTAAACCTCATCCTTCACCATTTGAAAATGATTTGTGCTTTGGAATGCTTCATATCATTCCAATTATTTTTAAGACAGTGATTATGAATATGAAGATGATGAAGATACCAGAGGCGAGGATGATGACAATCACATCATCGACGACAATGAAAATGAAGAAAAACATGATAGCCGCAACGATTATAACAATGATGGCGATGATGATGATGATGATGATGATGATGATGATGATGATGATGATGATGGTGGTGGTGGTGGTGGTGATGAGGAGGAGGAGGAGGAGAGGAGGAGGAGGACGCGGAGGAGGAGGAGGAGGCGGAGGAGGAGGAGGGGATAGTAGTGATGATTATGACAATGATGATGATGATCATGATGATGACCATGACGACATATATGACCAATCACCTCACCCCTGAAACTGTGGATCGACAGAGGTATGGTTGATGGGGGCCTTTTCCTGCACCGGTTTTCAAGTGCACCCGTCTAGTGTGTGATTTTTTCCTATATGGAAAGCTCGATCCCCACCCCTATGGGGGGGTCCAATGCGTGGGGTTGGTGTACAAGTGCACTGCGCTCATTCTCCACACAAAAGTACACTGATCACGCACTCAGTGCGTGATTTCATCCTATATAGAAAACTGCACCCCCACTCCTATGCGGGGGTCCAGTGCGTGGGGCTAGTGTATGAGGGAAGTGCGCTCGTTCCCCACACAAAATTACACTGATCACACACTCAGTGCGAGAATTTATCCTAAATGGAAAACTGGACTCCCACCCCTATGGGGGGGTCCAGTGCGTGGGGCGAGTGTATGAGTGCATTATGCTTGTTCCCTACACAAAAGTACACTGATCACGCACTCAGTGCGTATTTCATCCTATATAGAAAACTGGACCCCCACCCCTATACGGGGGTCCAATGCGTGGGGCCAGTGTATGAGGGAAGTGTGCTCGTTCCCCACACAAAATTACACTGATCACGCACTCAGTGTGTTATTTTGTCACATATTGAAAACTGGACCTCCTCCCCTATGGGGGGGTCCAGTGCGGAGGGCTAGTGTATAAGGGAAGTGTGCTCGTTCCCCATACAATAGTACACTGATCATGCACTCAGTGCGTGACTTTGTCCTCTATGGAAAACTGGAACCCTGGCCCTATGGGGGGGCTCCAGTGCGTAGGGCTAGTGTATGAGGGCAGTGCGCTCGTTCCCCATACAAAAATACACTGATCACGCACTCAGTGCATGATTTTGTCCTATATGGAAAACTGGATCCCCCCTATGGGAGGGTCCAGTGCGTGGGGCTAGTGTATGAGGGCAGTGCGCTCGTTCCCCATACAAAAATCGGGGAAATGCTGCGCCGCCTTACTGGACCCGGGGCACTCAGCAATTCGGTCATTATCCTTGCGTTCATCACTGGGTGTCTGACCCTGCAAATTCGTCTGTGAAACGGTTACACGTTGAGGTCATTTCGCAGCATACCTGCGACTCGAGGTAATTTCACCACATGCCGTCGAATGACAAATAGATATTTCCCGCCTTCTTACTTACGAAAGTGTCGGTGGTGTTTGCACTCATCTACCGTGCGCGAAACCTCATTTCCGACATTCGGTAGAAAAAATGCGATAAAGGAAGGCATGCGTGAGAGAATTTTACTATAGACTAGCGAAAGGTTTTTAAATTTATGGGTTTGCGATGCATTTGAAGATTGAGTCCACTGTTCATGAACAATTTGCCTAGTGCCGCGGCTGTAATTGTACATCGATACTTCAAGATTTTACGGTCAAGATCCTCCACCGTACACATATTTCTCAACAAGTAAAAAGCGGGAACTGTTATTTGACATTTGTGTACCCTATGACCGTCTAACAAAAATACCGATAGACAGGTGGCGTCGTACAGAGGATCTTAGCGAATCTCTCCGACTTGCATGAAACAGAAAAGCGGTCAACCCGTCGAACAAGAACGCAAACTCGTACTAGCGAATGAAGTAATCAATGTAGAACGTTACTTAATGAAGAACCAAACTGACCGCCGCGGCATCGCACGACTAAAACCGTGTCGGCTAAGGCGTCACGCAAAACTGCCCTTCAGAAATACACTGATAACGCACTCAATGTGTAATTTGGTCCTATATGGAAAACTAGACCCACACCCCTATGGGGGGCCCATGTACGTGGGGATCGTGTATGTACATACTCGATGTGTACATGCACAATTTGAGTACACTAGAATTTCGGTGCCCTTGCCTAGTGCGAGCACACTTCTAGAGCGCACTCGAAACCCACTGCGTGATTGGCCAGCCATCAGCCATACATGGATCGACAAGTGTATTGGGAAGTGAACATATCAGTGAACATAGACTTATAAAAAAAAACTAGCACATATGATCCATAATACCCTACTTCCATGAAATTGGATTTTACTATTATATTTTTTCTGAACGCTACAAATTTATGCTCAAGTATGACATTTTGAGTAGTTTTTCAACGGAATTTTTATCCATTTTTTGGAATGTAAACATGTGTGTGCACCCAAAATTATTTATTTCCACAAATTCATCTGGAACTAGGGTAACTGACACCTTTTACAAGGAATGAATACATGGGCGCTAGAAACATGAATTTTTCTTGATGATTCGTGAAAAATGTTTGCATATAGGAATACATTTTTTGACACACCAATTGTCGTGTATGAGTAAAGGGTGATTAACCATAATTCGATGATGATGATGATGATGATGATGATGATGATGATGATGATGATGATGATCATGATGATGATGATGATGACAAGAATGATGGCCATAATGATACAAAAATGACAAAGACAATGAAGATGCTGAAGAGGAAGAAAATGATGATGACGATGATGATGATGATGATGATGATGATGATGATGAAGATGACAACAATGATGATGATGATTATGATAATGATGATGATGATGATGATGATGATGATGATGATGATGATGATGATGATGAGGCCAATTTAGATGACGACGATGAAAATTTCAATGATGATGACGATGATGATGACAATGAGGATGATGATCAGGATGAAGATAATGGTTCGAATGAGTACGATGATGAAGATGATGATGTGAATCACAATGAAAATGAAGGAGGCAATAAATACAACAATGATAGTGATGATGACGATGAAGATGATGGCAATGAAGGTGAAGATGATGACGATGAGCATGAAGTTGACATGGACAGTGATAAACATGATGAAGATGCTTATGATGATGAAGATGATGATGACAATGAACATGAAGACGGATATGAAGATGAAAATGACAATAAAAAGAAAAACAATGATGATAATGATGAAGATGACTATGATGATGACATCGACTATGACAAGGAAAATGAAGATGACCATGATAAAGACAGTGACAATGACAATGACCATGAAGATGATGATACAAATGGCTGTAATTTTGCCAATGATGATGATGATGATGAGGTTGACAATGGCACTGATGATGACAAAGACGATGATGATGATTAAGGTCCTCCAAACAATAGTGCGGCTCGGGAATACCTCACATTTGAAGACCCTCACAACAACACGAGAGTGTGCTTCCCAAGTTGCCTGTTTGGGCGACTCGGGAATTGCACTGCAACTGTGAGTGCGACTTGATGGAGGGGCTCTAAATGAGTGTGCGACTCGGGAAAATGTATCATTTGGAGGACCTTAATGATGATGATGATGATGATGATGATGATGATGAGG
>SZWC01019160.1:6088-22788 GCA_023375785.1 Penium margaritaceum | reverse complement strand
GGGGGGGGGGGGGGGGGGATCTGGTTGGCTGGTTCAGGGAACTTTCAGCTACCCTTAGGGGGAGGAGGGGGGGGGGGGGGGTGTGAAGGGCCGATTTCAAGTAACTTGAGTTAACCATGAAAAAAGCCGAACGTCAATCGGAGGACGTCTGCTGTGAAGGTGACCGGCGTGCACCGCATTGAGTCTTGTTAGAATCAAGGACAGGTTTCCATGTACTTCATCAAATCCACTTGTGTGGTCTCGCTTGTAGAACTTTGCCTCCCATCACAAAGCACACTTGCAAGGCATGTGGGCGATTTCCTGTCATCGTGACCTAGCAAGAGCGTCGACGCAGGAGAGCACAAATGAAGAACTGCTCCGTACAATGCAGGTAGCCTGTCTGCGCGGTTCAGCTACTGTGACACGTCTGAGGGGTTTTATGGATCTGTCTAAGAAAGAAGGGTTAGACCATGAGGAGGTGTTCGGCTCGCCGGAGTGAACATAGACGGCGACATGCCATCGGACGTCTGAGACGGCAGTTTACTTACCGATGAATATTGCCTGGAAGCGGTCGTTCGGATCTTTGCTGTTGCCCTTCACGCCAGCGAGCAGTTGGACGTCTTTGTCAGCGATACATCCTGGTCTGCAAACCCTTTTGTTGCGATCCAGTAGCCCCAAAGGCCAAAAGGCCGGTTGGTGAACGCAGGGTGTTGGCGTCTGGGTGATTGGCAATCTTACGGCGTCGTAGGGACAAAACTTGGCCCAGTCAGGTGTTCATGGAGGTCTTGTCGATGAGAAAGTGCTGTGGGCTCAGCTAAGCAACTTGATGCCTATGTTCGTATCGACTCCATCCGAGACCGATGGCGTTTCCGATGTGTGTCCTGATCCTCTATCCGATCATAGCCGGCAGCAATCCCGGGTGATGAACTTTGCTGGGAGTTCCGCCTGCAACAGGATGAGAACTGTCGAACACTCTCGCCAAACACGAACGCCGACAATCCGTCGATATCTGTCTTGACCACACACACTGAATAGTCGAAGGCCCACGTTGGGAAACTTGTAGAAACCCCTATCCTCCCGTTTCGACGGCATGTAGGTTCGAATGCAGCGTGTACCTCCGCTTACGAAAAAAACAACAAGGCCGGGAGACACACATGAGTCGACAAAGGAGTTCAAGCTGTTTGTCGTACAAGAAGTCGAACGTCTTCGAACGAAGTTGTCGTATGTTGTCGTCAACAACATATTAATGGTCCGAGAGTAACGAGCCCAGTGGCCATGAAGGCGAGTCATGAACCTCGAAACATCCTGCGCAATCTCAATCTGTAGCAGTCAAAAAACGCGTATACATAAATGGTGCGAGCTAAAACGTACATTCCGAAAACAGTGCGAGCTAGTCATTTGCAGCGTAAATGGTGCGAGCTTATCCTCGCGTCAACGTGGATAGGAGCGAACCCGACTAAGTATAAGCTCACACCATCTATGTTTCGCAGAAAGAAACATTCCAGAACGATAGTGCCAAAAATTAATAGGAATTGGGCAACCGCTACTAGGAAAGCATCGTTCAGTATCCCGAGGCTAATGGGAAGCCCGCATTCCAAAACATTAGTCAAATAGTCATTCCTTCACCAGAAATGACCTTAAAGCAAAGAAAAAATGAGGGAAACAGCATTACATGCCTGCTTATGCATATGAAGATCACGCATATGCCAATCACTTTATATCTATCTACTCAACACATAACGTACTTTGGATTACCCAAATATACCACAAAACAAAACAAAATTAAAAAATCAAACTAATAAAAACTTTATTATTCTATAAGCCAAAAAATTACAACATATTTTAATTCAAACATTTTCCAATCAAATTTCAATTATTCATTATATGGAACAAAGTCACATATTTTTCAAACTTTTCCTCTAAAAATAATTCATATATATTATATTTATTTAGTTCTCCACGTGCAATACTGATGTAAATACTCAGAAAACCTCAATGGCTCATCCATCTACATCCATATATTTTTAAATCTTTATCTCTATTTATATTCACATAGACATCGATCATAATTGTTTTGCTTCTATCAAAATCTAGAACTAAATTTCAATCTATATGAAAATTTATTCACATAAATATTCATATCTATATTATAATTATATTTATTGATGTATGTATATGTTTTTACATTAATCTATATATCAATCCATACAAAGAGGAATATTTTTATATGAATATTGTTTTGAAGGTATTTTAATTTTCATATGTTTATGCATTGAATTTGTAACAAAATGAATTTTCATGGCTTCTTCATGTTTTCACCAAATTTTGAATGAGTTTTGAAAAAATCCTTAAATCAAGAAAAAGTTCCCAATCCCTCCTTATTAATTTAATATGCATAAAATCATAAAAAAATAATTATGTTCTGGCCTCAAAATCTAGCATTCTTATCTTAGTAGATACTTTTGAGTCATTTCATGCTTATTAAGTGCTTTTTGTTTTGTTTCAAATTTATCCCTCTTCTGAAATTTGGTCCTCGATTTGGATTGTGCCTGAAATTAGAGGAGAGTTTTCCCTTTTTTTCCCTTTACGGCACTTTTAATGTATCTTCTTTGAGGGGTTCGAATCTTCACTCGTCCTTCCTCATGATTGTGAAGTCTGATGCACAATAAATTGTGCAGGTTTTATATGTCTTTTTGTACGAACCTTCCTCCCTTTGAGATCGATCAATAGTTTACCTCTGAAACTATGTAATGGTGCGTTGTTAGGAGCCTCGACGCGGCGAAGAATAAGACCGTACCATCTACGCTGTTGAAGCTTAGCTCTCACCTTTCTCGTTATTTTCCTATAAGCTCGCACCATCTATGTCTTCACTGCTGTCACAAATGTCGGCTGCCGCCGCAACGGTTTTGCGGCAGCCCATGGATTGTCGGCGCCCCATGGGTTTTTTGGATCGGTCGCGGTTTTTCCCAGTCGCAAAAAGTGTTCAAGAATCGTTGCACAGTATCCGTACGCCAATCAACTTACATCGGTCATGCCGGGAATACATGCAGCCCTGGCCCTACCCTGGATCGAGACATCAATGCTTCGGTCTCTTTTGACTTCAGAGAAGTAAAACTTAGCGCGCTTCAACATCCATTGTGGTAAACCATCTGGTTCCGGATGTGAAGGGTTGTCGAAACAGCTGTCATCCTCCGCATACATGCATGACATTGACAACTTCCAGTCGTTCTGAACGTGTCATCCTTCCACGCATCCGCAGCCACTGTCGATTGTCAACTCCGACATTCGCGAACGACGTCGCACTGGAATATTTTTTTTCCCGAAGTTATTGACACACGATATCGACGTCGCAATCACAGAAACTAAACTAAACTCCGGATTTCATCAAATCTATTCTACAGTCACACAGGAACGTGTCGATCTGCGATCGTTGCGACAAATAATTTTAGCTGTTTAACATTATAAGTTCACATTTTCTGACAGCGACTGCAGCCACCTGGTTGTCAACCCTCATTGCATTTCACGCATTTTCAGGTATTCTGACAACGTCGTGTGGAAGCCACCATAGTCGGTTCGACAACGAATGCCGATGAGTGATGCATTCATATACATCTTATTTTCTTCCGCTACCTATCGTTTACTAGCCAGCATTCTGTCTTATCTAGTGTAAGGAGTCGTCAATTTATGCACGATATACTACGTGTTCGTTTCATCCGAAGCGCATCTACTTTCACTTCCGGAAGTCAAAAGAGAGCGAAGTACAAGAGAAGAACAATGGGTACAAACAGAAGCGGATCGGCAATTCACACAACCGCACCGTCTCACTGGAAAACATGCTTCCAACAAAACCAACGCGCTCCATGAAGCTGGGTTCAACTACCGAAATTAACAGCATCAAGCGCAACACACATGGTTGGAGACAATCGACTAACCTAATTGTGAAATTAGATGTTGACGAATAATCTCATGAAATGCACAGCTGTTTCTGCAGGGCAAGCCAGGATCTAGAGGGATGAATGGACCCCTGGGGCTTGCACTTCATGAGAGTGTTCTTAAACAGCTGTGCATTTCATGAGAGTATTCTTAGGGGGCGTGCAGTTGCATTGGTGATTCAACTTCGATGTCAGCATCGCGATGAGACCGTGGTTCGCTACAGTCATGGAGATGTTTGCATCTCATTGACGTCATTTTCGTACAGTTAAGAGCTGTCGCAGAAACCTGCTATTAGCCTTGCAGCAACAAGTAGGAAGTTTTACGATGGCTTTCCTACATCGTACTTGCATCGAAAAAACATTGTGTTTCCTCGGTCGCAGGCCTTCCGAGCAGAAAGCACGTCTCTTCGTGGAGCTTTGGCTTTGAAAACAAATTGAAAATGCGCTAAAATCGAAACATCCTATGTGAATGCTGGTTGCTTCGGAATAATATGGCCGTTCATTTCTTCTCAAAGTTCCAGCTCGGCTCGACACATCACGATGAGATGCAACATACATGGTTGGGGGCAATTTGCGTGAAGCATTGCATCAAGGCCCAAAATCGGTGTCGACAGCCCAGGATCAAAAACATCACCCCTCCATTTTGGCGTTGCATTTGAACAGTAGCCTGATGAAAATATTTCGCCGACGGGATGAAATCTTGACTCGCCAGCAGTGCAAAAACCGGTGACAGGAGCTGACGTTTTTCTTGTAGTTTAGCATTCTTGGTAGCCTCGCGTTGGTTTCCTCCATCGCGATGCTTTCATCAGCAATGCAAGTACACGGTCCATTAAATGTCTAGGATCACTTTTAAGGGGCTCTGGCCTGGACCCAATGCGAGGAACCGCATCTACCACCGCCGAGCCCGATAATTAAACAATGATTCCTCAGTTGTCGTGAACTAAAACCTCTACTCCAGCAGACCCAAATCTTCTTCAACAACAAATCCCAAACATCCCCCATATGGCAACGAAACCACCCCTCGTTCCCTCAAACTCTACGCATTAAACAGAGCTTGGGTTATCTTTCGAGCTACCAAATTTCATCTCATCTAGCAAGAGCAATGGAAGGCCCCGACCACCTCTCCCACAACTGAGATAATTTCCACCTTTTCTACGACCTTCCAACAACAAAAACAGATTTTCCTTTCTGGTGTCCAGGATTAACTCAAAATGATCTAAAACAAAACTCCAATCCATCGAAGACAAATTTGTTTCGCCCCTTATCTCTAACTACATCCTTTACATTAAGAATTGTTGCACATGCCTCAGCTCCTACTTTACCATGTGGTGAAACACCTTAACATTTGCCCTCCACCTTGATACAAACATGGGGAGTCAAGTTCAACCCACGGGCTATTCGTGATAACGTAGCCCCTCGCCTTAGTCGGTCACGACCAGTAGTGAAAAACAAATCCAAACCAGGGCGTGTGATTGGGTGGCAATCAACTAGAGTGCTGTAGTTGTTGCTAAAGATAGTCGGGCTCTTACTTGCTTGGTCATCATGCATGGCTCACCGCTAGCATAACAGGTGGGAAACCACATTTGACGAGGTCTTCAAATCCTAAAGTCTGTTGGAATTGGGACTGGGTGCAACAAGGGCTAGGCCCCTTGCTTTGCAGGATCTTTTGTGTGCAGCAAGCTAGCAGACACGTCAGCAGCTCAGCATGTACCATAGAAAGCGAGACATGTGAAACTGATAGCGGAAATGGAATCTTGATTGATTGTCAATGTACAAGTATGGTACATGAAAAGTACAGCCTAATAGAGGCTATGTGCAAAGCTCAGCCACTGCTCCTGGCCCGCACAAGGGCAACGCCTTGCTAGGCCGTGATGGCCGTCGACGTAAGGGTCTTAATCCAGCACCGTCTTCCAGGCTGACTGGCCTCCAGGTAGTCAGGGCTTCCTCCTCCCAGGCTGGCAGAGTCCTGCCAGGCTTACAGGGGTCTTCAGGGTGAGCTCCAGCAGAGTCTTGGTCTGAGGTGCTTCCAGGTGCCAAGTTCTGAGGCACAGCAAAGGCGTAGTCATGGACTCCTGCTGAGATAATGAGAAGTGCCAGGGCCGCCGCCTCTTATACTTGCGGCTCTGGCAAGTTGACTGCCTTGCCTTGATGGAGAAGCTTCCTCACACTCACGGTGAAGTTTCACCGTAACCGTGGTTCTTGAATCCTGGAGCTCCTCACGGATCTATGAGAGCCGTAGATCTCCGTAGCCGAAATACTTGCATCCTGACGGTCCTCTCAGATCAGTGAGAACCGTACATCTCCGTAGCCGTAATACTCGCATCCTGACGGTCCTCTCAGATCAGTGAGCACCGTAGATCTCCGTAACCGTAATCCTCGCGTTCTGGCTCGCCACGCAGCCAGTCCAAGTGGCGAGCAGAGAGGCACGCTGAGTCGTGGCCATGGGCTGCCTGTGCAGACGGTCCCCTCTAGGAGCTCTCACAACGCCTCATGTCAGAGGTCTAACCTGGTCTGACTGTATCTGACCGCGACGCTTTGTCGTGCTGCGCAGATGCTGGAACCCGCCTTCTAGGAGGCATGCGCAATGGCTTGCGCATGCGACACACTCTATTTTACAAACCAGGCCCTTTAGGCCTGAGTGCCAAAATAAATCTGGCCTGTACAAAAAGAAACTGTCCACAGCTCCGCTCCCGGAAACCACCGAGAAAATTCCCGATTCGCCTATCATTGTCCGATTGCGGAACCGACTGCGCCATATCGAAGCATAAAACCAGCGCAGTCATCGCATCCTCCAACACTCCCCCTCGATGGGTGCGCTGGTGAAGGAATTTTCTCAGGCGCGGCTGCCGCCGAAAAAATCCTGGAGAGACTCCCAAAAAGTCTCATGGAGAAACTGGAGCTGAGACTCTTCCTCGGTGATGGGTTGGTCAAGAAAAGCCTTGGCGTCAGCTGCCGTATCGAAGAGAAAATTGTTTTCCTCGATGTCGCGGTGTTCGGGTGCCGGGGATAGAAAAGGTCCTGTTTCCGGGTCCGTCCCACTTGATTCTAGAAAATCCAAAAAACCGGAAATGTCCGGGTCAAGTTCAGGCCACACCAGAAAATTCTTGGTTGCTTCTTCCGAAAGCAAACTCGCTGGTGGCCTGTATGCCTGACGGTCCACATGTTCATTCTTCCCCTCCGGAACCTTCCCCGTCCCGTCCTGCTGCTGGAGAGTTGGAGACACCTCTGTAGTGCCCTCAAAAATACTTTCTGGTGCCTCCACAGAACCCTGGGTCGCTGGCGCCATATAAGCTGCGCCTCCATGGTGGGGAAGTCTCATTCTGCCGTTTTCAGTTACGTCACTCCGAATAGCTCCAGTCACAGCCGTAGAACTCGTTGACGTCAGTTGCTTGACCAGCTTCTGTTCTTCCCGTCCGCGAGTTTTAGTCTTGGTGACCCGGTTCTTGCTCAAATTGTCCGGTGACGCTGTCGCAGCTGGGCTTGTCGCGAGACCGTTTTTCTCCTCCGTGAATCTGCGCGCTTCTTCACGTCCAAGGGTAGGGCCCGTGTGGTTGACACAAATAGCCGTGGAAGAAATATTAGCTGCTGCGAACTCGAGGAGGCACCTTGCACAGCTTGAAATCGCCAGCGGCGAATCTCCTCCATCCATGGCCGCCGAGACCACGTCCACTTGTCCGCCGTTTCGTCTTTTGCTAGGCGAAAGTTGAGGTCGCCGTTTAGAACCAACAGAGGCCTCGCGAGATCGTGCGAGACCAAGCAGGTCCTCGCAATTGCCGGTGGCACCTGTCGCTCGAGCTGCGCAGGCATCCTCGTCGGCTAGCGAGCGTGCTGCGCAGGCTGCTTGCGCAGCACCCTCTGCTCCTGCGCAGGCTGCTGCGGCCGCTGTCGCGCCTCTCGCTGCCACTCCGTTCCGCGACCGTAGCTGCGCGGTCGCGGTTTGCCTTCTTTTCGCCAAGCGAGCTTGGCGGCGAGAAGCTGCGTCATCGAGCAGCTCGCTTCTCGCTTTTTTGCTAAAACGGCCCGCGGCATCACGCGGGTAGTCTCTGCGTCGTCTGAGAACAGAGGATAGAATTAGGTTCGCTGTCTTAGCTGACCTATTACAGTCCCTGCTGGTGTTGAAATTCTGTTGTTGCTTGGGATCACCTGGAGCTTCTTGTTGTAAATCCTCAGGCCTACCAGTGCTCCCCCTCTCTGCTGCAGTGGTCACCTCCTCTCCCACTTGCACCATAAAACAGGCAAAAGTGGTCTGAACGCCGAACGAGGCATCGATGGCGCGCCGCCCGATTTTCAACTTCCGCGTGCCGTTGTCGTCGCCATTTTTCAGGGCGTACTGTGAGAACGCACTTGCGGTAAGTCCACATTGTTGTGAACAGCGGTAGAAAACATCCTTTGGGAGGCTTTTTGTCAAGAAATCCGCAGCTTGCTTTGTCCCGGGCACATGGACGAGTTGAATCGTGCTATCTTGCACTTTTGAGCGGATCCAGTGCCCGCAGATGTCGATGTGCTTGGTCCGACCCTGAAACTTGGTCGAATTCGCCAAGTCAATTGCGGATTTGTTGTAAAAAAAAATGACCGTTGGCTTCTCTTGTAGAAAGCCGATGTCTTCGAGGAGGTTGCGTAGGTACGTGACCTCCTGTGTAGCCGAGGTGGCAGCCACATACTCAGCTTTTGCAGAGTTGAGTGTGATGAGGTTCTGCCGCTTGCTTGTCCACGACACCACTCCTCCACCGAGCAGACGCACGAAACCTATAGTGCTGCGTCGGTCCTCCTCAGTTCCTCCGAAGTCAGCATCCACATAGCACCGTAGTTCGAGATCACGTTCGGTGCCGTAGTTGAGACTAGCATTTTGTGTGGTCCGGAGGTATCCGAGGGCTCGGTCAAGCTCCTTGCACGCCGCCTCAGAGCATGTCTCATTGCCGCGTGCGAGGTTGCCTACAGCGAACTGTAGATCCGGCCGCGTGCAACTTGCGGCATGCATCAAAGAGCCCACTCTGCTGCGATAGTCTGACTCATTTCTTCCCCTTGGTCCCTCATGCTTCAGCTGCTGCTGAGTGAGAGGGGTTGGCACGTGCCGTTCAGGCACGTCAAATCGCTCACAGACCTTTGTGGCATAGGTCTGTTGGCTCAACCCAAGCGTCTTGGTCGTGCGGTCTCGCTTGATGTTCATACCAAGGTAGTATTCGAAGCTCAACATGAGTGTGACGTTGACCTCTTTTGCCATGGCTGCTGCCGTGGCATCGATAAGGTCCGCCGATGGGCCGATGATCAAAATGTCGTCGACATAGACCTGGACGTAGCAGTTGGGTCTCTCCTCTACTGATGGCCTGTGGAGAAAATGGCAGTTGTCGTATGCCGATGGGTGGAAGTTGAGGGACTCCAAAATGCTTTGGAGCTTGCGGTACCACAGAAGTGGACTTTGCTTCAGGCCGTACAAACTTTTGACTAGTTTGCACACCCTTCCGCTCCCATCATCGTAACCCTCCAGCTGCTTCATGAACACTGTCGTGTCCATTTCTCCATGCAAAAACGCGTTCGTGACGTCGAGTTGCTACACCTCATAGTCCATCACTACTGCGACTGCCAGCATGATGCGGGCTGTGGTGTAACGACTCACAGGGGCATACGTCTCAAAAAAATCTTTTCCCTCCACTTGCGAGAAACCCTTTGCCACCAATCGTGCTTTGAATTTGTCGATGCTCCCATCAGCCTTCGTCTTGATGCGGAAGACCCACTTGACTCCAACGGGTTGAGGGCCTGGTGGTAGCTCAACGAGCTCCCACGTTCCTTGCTCCATGAGACTTACGTACTCCGCATCTAGTGCAGCTTTCCACTCAGCTGCATGCTCTCCACTGAGAGCTTCCTTCAGAGTCCTTGGCTCTGGGGGCAGTTCTTTGGCCGATGTCAGAAGGGCAGTAAGATGAGTGGTTGTGAAGTCTGCAAGAACTTGTGCATCCTCTTTGTACAGTGAGCATGCTATAATGGCCATGTTGTGCTCCTCCTCCCCCTCCTCTGCTCTCTGCTGCTCACTCTGCTGCTACAGGAGGCGCGTGAAACGCCTCTCGTGGACGCTGCTTAGAGGATGGAGCTGCCGCGGCGCCTGAGGACCATCCTTCACAGGAACAGCCTCAGCTTCGCCAACTCGTACCTCAGCCGTCTCGTGATCTCGGGGGATGCCTACAAGGTGGTCTCCCTTGAGGGGCATACGCGCGCCCACCGCCTCCTCATGCGCTTGATCTAGATCCGCAAGGGTGAGTGGGTCTGGTGTTGCATCTTCTTCCCTCAAAGACTCGTTGTAGGAGTCGTAGAAGGTCTGGAGGAAATCTGGAGCATTCTTTTGCTTTTCCTCCCATGCTTGTCGCGTCAGATTCTCAAAGAAGATGGCGTCACGGCTGACTGTCATCCGTTGCGAGTCCACTTCGTAGAACTCCCAGCCCTTCATGTTAGGGCTCTGTCCAAGGAAAACTCCCCACGATGCCTTGTCAACTAGCTTCTTGCGGCGCTCCTTTGGTACATGGAAAAGTGCCATGCAGCCAAAGGTCCTCAGCATAGTGACGTCAGGCTTGTCACTATGCCATGCCTGAAATGGAGTCATGTCAGGCAGCGACACGTGCGGTACGCGATTGCGCACCCAGACTGCTTGCCGTAGCGCGTATGGCCACCAGTTGCTGCTGAGTTGAGTGCCAAGAAGCATGGCCTTCAGAGTCTCCTACATCGTGCGGTTGGCCCTTTCAGCCACACCATTCTGCTGCGGCGTGTAGGCCGTTGAAAACTGCTATACGATACCCATGTCTTCTAGACGAGACATGAACTCTGCGCTCGTATACTCCCCGGCACTATCTGAGCGCAGAACTTGCAGCTTCGCATTGCTTTGTCTCTCTGCCATCGCCAGCCACTTGAAGAAATAGGTAGGAGCCTCATCGCGCGTGCGAAGAGGGTAGCTCCACACGAACCTTGTTGCGTCATCGACAAGCATAAGGAAGTATCGATGCCCGCCGTAGATGGTGGCTGATGGCAGTGGTCCGCAGATGTCTGTGTGGACCAGCTTCAACTTTTGGTTGACATCGCACTTGGTCGCAGGAGGGAACATCTGCCGAGGGAGCTTTGCACGGACGCAGTCCTCGCACGGCTGCGTAGCATCACTGCTTCCACTGTCCTTGATGTCAAGGCCGTTGACCTGCTCCTTCTTCTGCATTGATTGCACAAGTTGATTGCTGACGTGGCCCAATCGTCTGTGCCACATAGCCATGTCTACACCAGAAGCCTGGTGGAGACTTGCTGCTGCGAAGGGTGACTTGAGGTCGTCATGAGCTGGCGGACGGAGGTCCAGCACGATCATGCCGTGAGGTAGGAGGCGGCCTTCCGCGAAGGTCTCGCCTTCACGGCTCTTCAAAGCAACGTGCTACGCGTTGCTGACGATGCGTGCTCCTCTCTTCATCAGCTGCCCCAGAGAGAGGAGGTTCACTGCAATCTCAGGTATGAACAGCACGTCTCCCAGCTTGACTTGGGCACCCTGGTACCCTGTCAATGTCACTTGCCCTTTTCCTAGCACTGGCACTTGCTTGTTGTTTGCGACTGTGACGTAGCCCTTGGAGCAGGGGAGGAGTTCGTGGAGGTAGGCCTTGTCGAAGGTGATGTGGGATGTGCACCCACTATCCAAGTACCAGACATAGGTTGAGCGAATCAACCCACTGTTTTCCGTGTTTGAGAGTTGAAACATGGATCCAGTGTAGTCATACTGCTTGCCTTCGCCTCCCTCCTTTGTCTGCTTCTCTGGCCTCTTCTCTTGCTTCTCACTTGGTTTTGCTTGGTTACCACTCTTCTTCTCCCCCTGTCCTCTTGATTTGCTGGCTTGCCTTTTTCGTCTTGCTTTCTCCTCATCCCACAAGCGGTTTCTGCATTCCCTCTTCATGTGCCCTGGCTTGCCACAATAATGGCACTCGAATGCAGGGCGCGATCCTGGCTGCTGGTCACGCGAGCTGCGTGAGCTCGTGTTTGGCTTGGACTGGGCAGATGACTGGGATGAGACCGACTTCATCGGCGGCTGGCTCTTCCTTGACTGATGAGTGGAGCTGACTGCAGCGCTAACCCCTTGGTACGTGGCGTTACTGAAAATCTTTTCCTTTTCTTTTGCCAACTGGCGGTCAAGTTGCTCAGTGAGGAGCATCTTGCAGATGTATGCTTCAGTCAGCTCGTTCTCGTGCTTGAACTTGAGCACCTTACGCACATCGTCCCAGTCCCCAGTTAGGCGGTTGAGGAGGAACGTCACAAAGACGGGCTCCGACACTGGTGCGTCCGTCACTGCGAGCTGGTCACGCAGGGACTTGGCTTGGTTGATGTATGCTTCGATGCTGTCAAAGCTGTTGAGGCTGATGTGTGACAGTTCTGTCAGAAGGTGGGATTTGAAGGTGGAATCACCCGCCATGTAGGTCCTGACGAGATAGGACCATGCTTGCTTTGCTGAATCTGCCGTGTCCTCGTACATCCAGATGGCTTGTTGGATGCTGGCGATCAACTGGTTGTCCAGCATCACGAATGCAGCTTGGTTGAAGTAGTTGTACTCTTCCACCACTTGTGGTGGCGACCCCAAGGGTGGAGGTGCGTAGTACCCGGTGTAGAACTTCCAAATGCCATGAATCTGGACAATTTGTTTAAACTTGTGTGCCCAGTGAGGGAAGTTCTCTCCATCAAATTGATCAATCTTGATCTTATGCAGCTGCAAGGCTGCGGCTGCTGGGGGCACGGCGTCCTCAAGACCTTGGTATGCCTTGCCTTGTGGAGGCACATGGGGGCCTTACACATGGCATTGCTGCTGCATGTGTGCTACTGGATTGACTTGGAATGGTGGTGCTGCTGGCACCACAACTGGCTGGGCCATGTAGCCTTGTGGCATGGGTGCCTGCTGTGCTGGTTGATGTTGTGCTGTAGGTGGCACCACAGGAGCAGCTTGAGGCTGTTCAGCTGCAAACTGCTGCGACATTCCTCCTTGAGCAGGTGCCACATGATGCACCTGTGGAGGAGCTGCTGGTGGCACAACAGGAGGAGGGCTTACACGAGGCATATGAGCAGATGATGCATGAGATGCTTGTTGCCACTGCATTTGTTGCTGTTGTTGCTACTGTTGAAGCTGCTGTTGCTCAAGCTGCAGCTGCTGTTGAAACCACGCCAGTTGCTACTGCAGTTGAGCAATCTGGGCAGCCTGTGCCGCATGTGACTGCTCCAGTTGATGTGTGTGAGATGCACGTGCGGCATGCGTTAGCTGCTCTTGTTGCCGAAGGAGCTCTTGTGCTCCAATCTGCTGCCTCAGTGCCTCCCTTTCGTGCTCCATAGCTTGACGAGCTGCGGCTTCTTGTTGTGCCATGCATTGTGCCTCTTCAGCTTGGCGTTATGCGTGGTCTGCGACATGGCGTACTTGTTCCTGACCCATGCGCAAACCATGCAAAACAGAGTTCTCATCAAGAGGTGGAGAACCAGCCCTTTGATCCTCCGCCTCCATGTTGCTCATGGTCTCTTGATGCTCTTGACTTGTGCAGGCCAAACGTCGCGAAGGCCGGTCGCGCTGCACACTTGAGCGAGGATACGCGAGCTCTCCTCCTCAAGCTTGTACAGGGATGGAGAAGACTGGAATCACCAATCCGCTCTGCTGCTGCTGCTGCTGCTGCTAGACTAGCTGAACATAGAGCCTAATGCTCTGATACCATGTTGGAATTGGGACTGGGTGCAGCAAGGGCTATGCCCCTTGCTTTGCAGGATCTTTCGTGTGCAACAAGCTAGTAGACACGTCAGCAGCTCAGCATGTACCATAGAAAGCGAGACATGTGAAACTGACAGCGGAAATGGAATCTTGATTGATTGTCAATGTACAAGTATGGTACATGAAAAGTACAGCCTAATAGAGGCTATGTGCAGAGCTCAGCCACTACTCCTAGCCCACGCAAGGGCAACACCTTGCTAGGCCGTGATGGCCGTCGACGCAAGGGTCTTAGTCCAGCACCATCTTCCAGGTTGACTGGCCTCCAGGTAGTCAGGGCTTCCTCCTCCCAGGCTGGCAGAGTCCTGCCAGGCTTACAGGGGTCTTCAGGGCGAGCTCCAGCAGAGTCTTGGTCTGAGGTGCTTCCAGATGCTAAGTGCTGAGGCACAGCAAAGGCGTAGTCATGGACTCCTGCTGAGATAATGAGAAGTGCCAGGGCCGCCGCCTCTTATACTTGCGGCTCTGGCAAGTTGACTGCCTTGCCTTGATGGAGAAGCTTCCTCACACTCACGGTGAAGTTTCACCGTAACCGTGGTTCTTGAATCCTGGAGCTCCTCACGGATCTGTGAGAGCCGTAGATCTCCGTAGCCGTAATACTTGCATCCTGACGGTCATCTCAAATCAGTGAGAACCGTAGATCTCCGTAGCCGTAATACTCGCATCCTGACGGTCCTCTCAGATCAGTGAGTACCGTAGATCTCCGTAACCGTAATCCTCGCGTTCTGGCTCGCCACGCAGCCAGTCCAAGTGGCGAGCAGAGAGGCACGCTGAGTCGTGGCCACGGGCTGCCTGTGCAGACGGTCCCCTCTAGGAGCTCTCACAACACCTCATGTCAGAGGTCTAACCAGGTCTGACTGTATCTGACCACGACGCTTAGTCGTGCTGCGCAGCTGCTGGTCCCCGCCTTCTAGGAGGCATGCGCAATGCCTTGCGCATGCGACACACTCTATTTTACAAACCAGACCCTTTAGGCCTGAGTGCCAGAATAAATCTGGCCTGTACAAAAAGAAACTGTCCACAGCTCCGCTCCCGGAAACCACCGAGAAAATTCCCGATTCGCCTATCATTGTCCGATTGCGGATCCGACTGCGCCATATCGAAGCATAAAACCAGCGCATTCATTGCATCCTCCAACAAAGTCTACCTAATGAAAGAATAGCGGAATCATCCTTTTTTATCAAATGTTTTTTTAATCAATTTTTAAGAAATCTGTTAAAGTTTTGCCTACCCAATATCGGTCATGGGCAAATGTGTGTGTGTGTGTGTGTGTGTGTGTGGGTGTGTGTTTGTGTGTGTGTGGGTGTGTGTGTATGTGTGTGTGTGTGTGTGTCAGTGTGTGTGTGTGTGTGTGTCGTGAACTACTGCCTGCGGACGTGCCGTGAGGAATTTGTTCTTCTCATGATACGTGAGAAGAACAAGCTTCTAAAGAGGGCAATTTGAACATACATCAATGTTTCTAACATTCCATAATTGACAGCAATGTCTTTGAATTTGGTTTAAGCACAACCACCTGTTTCTAATTACTGTTTTTAGTATAAATATGAAATTTTCAAAAAATGGGAACATTTGTTTCCACCTTTCTCATGTCACCAAACAAACTTCGTAATTTACATTCACTTCCAAGTTGAAATTCTACTTTAACATTCCAATTTCTTATCAAAGGAGAAATCTATCATGTAATCGCTTAATGTAAAAAAACTAAGGGGAATTGTGTGGGCAAGGAGAAATCTGTAACTTTGTCCCAATGAATATGAATGTGATGTTTTCACATGTTATTATCATCTCAAAAAAGTGATCAAATCGGACAATATATGTTCACCATGGCTATGACTATACAGTTTCAAAATGAATTTGGCTATATGGGAAAGGTGAGAGGACATATACATTTACCATTTCTTCTGCATGCACAAAAAATATGAATATAAAGGAAGACATAACCGCAAACATAAGGGATAAAGAATCTTGATTTTCTTGTAATAATAACGCTTACATATGAATAATGAAAATATTGTGAGCTAATTTTTGAAGCCCTTCGCTAGAAACAAATATGCTTTACACAACAAACAACACCAATGTGGAAAAACCAAACGACAATGGAATGGGTACAAACTAAAACATAAAAACAAAAAATGCATTGAAAGCTAGATGACAAGATAATGAAACAAGTCTTGATGAGGCGAAAAATGAATGGCTAAAAAATTTTATCTTAAGAAAACTTTATCCATATGTACCCTTATACGTTTTTGTTTTTTAAAACAATTATCTCTACATAAATCATTGAGCTTTTCTTATTACCTGGTACCATTGCAACAATCGTTCCTTAATCTTGCAATTCGTTAATTTTAGTCTTCATCTAAGGCAAACTTCATCTTGACTAATGAGTAAAATATTAACAATTTCCCTCCATAACATAGTGGAAGGATACATTATTGAAACTTATCAACCATCTATTTCATCATCTTCACCAATATGAGCATCCTTTTTATCAATATTGTTTAACCTTAGATGTATGTTTGCGATCATTTTTAATGTTCCCCACAATTATGAAAGTATGGTAAATCAAGATCATATTATGTTGTTTCTCATTACATACTTTGACCACATACATTTATAAAGGAAAACAAGTAAAAACTGACGTTGATATTCTGTAATCTATTTTTACTAACCTTTGAGAAGTTGAGAAGCTTTAATGATACTTGAGTTACTTAGGCTAATTGGGTCATAGATGCCTTAAATACAAATGGAACATCAACAATCTGTGTACGTACATGTAGACGAATATTTAAGTGTAGATGTAAATACCTATGTACCTTGACATACATACTTATATGAATATTTATGTGTATATGAATGTGTTGATGCTTGTATTTCTACATGTCTAAATGCATTGTAAACTGTATTTTCACATTTGTTTCATGATTTCTATGTACATATATCTACATTTGCATGTATATGTATGTGAATGTGTATATGTATATGTATATGTACATGTATATGTATATGTATATGTATATGTATATTTATATGTATATGTATATGTA
>SZWC01019159.1:38917-54022 GCA_023375785.1 Penium margaritaceum | reverse complement strand
TCCGATGGAGCAATCAGAGTGGTTCTCCTCCAAGGCAACAACGGTGGAGAACAACAGGTCATGTACACGTCACAGGAATAACATGGAACAGAACTCAACTACGAAGTACACAGAAAAAAATGTATTGACGGTTGTGCACTCATTCAAGACGTGCCAATGCTATACAGAATGCCGCCAATGTATCAACCGTACCAACTATCAAGCGCTCAAGTATCCCAAGAATCAGTCAAATCTGAGCTGTTGACAAACTTGATGGATAGAGTTCCTCTAGTCCAACTCTAACTATGACATTGAGTACCAGTTTTGAAGAACATATGCAACTGATGGTCTTAGTTGGCGCATTGTAGGGCCAAGATGAACAAATTGCTCATTGAACGATACACATACCACGCAAGAGTATTTGTTAAGGGTTACGAGTAGTTCAACGTGAGCGAGAAGACCAAGTTGTGGTTCAACGATCCCTATAGGCAACGGCGACTCACTCGCCAAGTCGTTGTACCACTAAACGAGTAGTTTTGATGAATACTGTTAGAGGGATGCCATGACACCAGTCCATGTGAACACTTTGGTGAGGAAGATATGTTGAAGAAGCCGGCAAAGTACTACTAGTGGGACCAAATACAAACAGACGTGGTAACATTCTACAAATCGTACGACACCTATTGATGACAAATACCTCGTCGCATGATGCCACTGGAACCACTTCAACCACGTCCTGATAAATCGGAGCAATGGGTCGACAGCAACATGGACTTCGTAACGGGACTACCAATCACTCCGGAGGGATATGATTCCATCCTTGTGGTGATGGACAAGTTTCCTAAAATGTTGCAGTTTGTACCAATGACTACCATCGTTACTACCAAAAGAACAGTGGAGATGTTTCTAAATCAGACCGTGTGGCTACATGGAGTGTCACGTACCATCATCAACAACACAGACGGATAATTCACCAGCTGTTTTCGGCGCAAAATAATGGGGCATTACATTCGTCCGATCCAACTATCAATGGTGTTCCATTCTCAAACGGAATGAAAAATCAAGCAGACCAATCAAATGCTTGAAAAAATTTCTTACACTTTATGCGAACCACATGGCACTGATTGGAAAGTAAAACTGCCAATCCAAACTCGCACACAATTCAAAAACTTCTACCGTAACAAGTAGAATCCTGTTTCAAGTTCTTTGCGGCAAACTTCCTGCCACACCGGCATAGTTACAATGCTTGAGCAATATTCCTGTGGTTAACATCCACCACTGAGAATTCTCCCGTGTCTCTGAGGATGCATTTGGTCTTCCACATCAGCAAGCTCAAGTCATACCGAGATCCAAGCAAGAGCTTCCCCGCTCGAAATGTTGCGCCTTTACTTCCAATTCAAGTGGACGCGGATACGAAGCAAGTGACTGAGGACATCCTCGGCTGAACGGCATAAGAGTCCTAAGGTTGACGCGTGGTGGGCTACAAGATTTTCTAAGGGCATCGTCTGGTGTCCCGTTCGAGAAGGTTCTAACACATCCGACCACTTTCTAGATTGGTCAATAGAAGTTTTGCAAACAGTATCAACATTTTGATCTTCTTCAGTTGACATCTCGATGGTGCTAGAACTTTAGAAAGCTGAGCGTTGATACTCGCAAAACCCCCAGACTTCTCGCTAAAGTTTCTCGAAGTGGCCACTCACAAAGCAGTCTCACACGCGTCACTCAAATTGAGCATCCAAGTCCCAACATATGGCTCATCATGTTTGTTGCTCTTGTATGTATACACTTGACATGTTATCATCAAATTACCCTTACAACTGAATACAAGTTATCCAGTTGTTCCAACTCCTCAAATCGTCTTGTTTTCCATACGTTATTGTTACATACCAGACATACATGAGTCCTTAATGTTTCTGAGTGGGCATTCTTGTCATTACACAAGTAGCCCACCGCGCGTCCAGACCTTGATTTCACTCCAAAGAACGAGGACCATTTGGGAAACTGCCCTTGCCCTCCGGCAATCCTTCTCGCACATTCTGACAACTTCGACAGCTTTTGAGTATCATCAACAAAAATGTCACGACCTTTTGGTCGGCTTCTCGACACATTGAGAAATATGGAGATTTAGGAAGATGCATCTCACATCTTCGCCGTCAATCTTCAAAGCCCACCGATTCCTTGGGGGAGCTTCTTGGTCCGACCACTCACGACCCAACTTCACACGCGTCGCTCGACGATCAACCCAACAACCCCGACTACGTCTCATTTGTAACTCGATACTTGTATATATGTGTTTGGTCATTCTAACACTTGTCATTGAAGTACACTTCCCGCTAATCATAAATTGCTCAATTGTCCCAAATTCTCAAATCGTGTTCAGCCTCGCAACTCACACCTATTCACCATCTACACTTCCTTCGGTATAATACTTGGTATCAGATTGCAGCGGTGCTAGAGAGGCATCCGACTACTTTCATCATATGGAGGACTATCTCACACAAGCTGTCGATGCATCTTGCACGTCAAGACTTGGCAGAATTTGTGACTACGACGTGAAGCCAGTGAGCACATCCAACGACCAGCAACGGGTCTTTGGCGACGACCTCAACGATGGAGGAGCAGAACGTACCTATGCACGCGAACTGTGAAGTGGCAGTGAACGCTGGTGTGGTAGGCTATGCGGCAGCTGGATCAACCCCGATCACTCCGATAACTAATCTAGTCTTCAATCCAACGGTGGTAAACCACCCGTCCCTATAGATAGCCTTGACGTGTACAACGGGAACAACAGGTGATACCGGACGACAGGCGCAAATCACCGAGGAACCGGCAAACCGTATTTCTGCGCTCAAGGGGATCAACAACCCTCTCCTCCAATAAGTCAACATCATGATGGAGGCTCTTTGCAATGCAAGTGCACAAGAGGTGGTGCTTGTGGAGACAAACATGCAACCCTCGAACGAACCCAAGATTTTTCCGGCCCCACCTGAACCGTTCGATCCTGCGAATTCCAGGGGACCAACAGTTCGGATGTGGTTGACGAGCTTGGAGGCTATCTTCACCACTGCTGGGGTCAATGACGATCGGAAGAAAATTGACCTCACGGCCGCACTTGTAGTGCCAGTGTGCCACGTGGCTTAGACAGGACTTGGCCTGTGGGGCGGCAGATGGGATGGGTTGAGGGTTGCAGACCCTCAATCACCGCGGTTTTGGCCCAGTGGGCCAAGCTTCCCGTACGTTTGGTATAACACTTCTGTATGGTACGACATTAAGNCTTGCACGTCAAGACTTGGCAGAATTTGTGACTACGACGTGAAGCCAGTGAGCACATCCAACGACCAGCAACGGGTCTTTGGCGACGACCTCAACGATGGAGGAGCAGAACGTACCTATGCACGCGAACTGTGAAGTGGCAGTGAACGCTGGTGTGGCAGGCTATGCGGCAGCTGGATCAACCCCGATCGCTCCGATAACTAATCTAGTCTTCAATCCAACGGTGGTAAACCACCCGTCCCTATAGATAGCCTTGTCGTGTACAACGGGAACAACAGGTGATACCGGACGACAGGCGCAAATCACCGAGGAACTGGCAAACCGTATTTCTGCGCTCAAGGGGATCAACAACCCTCTCCTCCAATAAGTCAACATCATGATGGAGGCTCTTTGCAATGCAAGTGCACAAGAGGTGGTGCTTGTGGAGACAAACATGCAACCCTCGAACGAACCCAAGATTTTTCCGGCCCCACCTGAACCGTTCGATCCTGCGAATTCCAGGGGACCAACAGTTCGGATGTGGTTGATGAGCTTGGAGGTTATCTTCACCACTGCTGGGGTCAATGACGATCGGAAGAAAATTGACCTCACGGCCGCACTTGTAGTGCCAGTGTGCCACGTGGCTTAGACAGGACTTGGCCTGTGGGGCGGCAGATGGGATGGGTTGAGGGTTGCAGACCCTCAATCACCGCGGTTTTGGCCCAGTGGGCCAAGCTTCCCGTACGTTTGGTATAACACTTCTGTATGGTACGACATTAAGTTGGTGGTCTGACATAAAGGCCATCCAATGGCAGCAGGAGACCGACGAGGCCTTATCAACGGCCAATGGCGCCCATCTCATATTGTCAACCGGAGGCGTTCTATCCTTGGAGTAGATCAACCCACAATGGCAAGACGCCCTGACACCACCAACCGAATAGAGCGAATCCCCGCGCGTACTGCTCGCACGTTTTGGTTGGCTAAACAAGAATTCTGACGCTTGGTACAAGCTCTTGTGTTTCTGTCAGCAGTCCAGCGTGGCAGAGTACACACAAAGATTCTGCGAGATCATCATTGGTTCAGATATCGCCCCCGATGAACTCTATTCTCACTAAAACAACAGCCTCACACAATACATCCGACGAGCGGTCACCAGTTTCGGCATCTAGAATGACTTACCATGAATGATCGCAGTTGTAGAAAGGTTTGACAGTGTTGATTGCAACACTCAGATCCAGGAATCCTATGGCTGGCGACCTCCCAATCACAATCATTGCAAAGATGGAAAAATCCAGTCTAGGAACTCCTCCACTCCGATGGAAATGGGCGCCATCGACCAAAAGGAACCGCGCACCTGCTACAACTACGAAAACATTGGGCATGTTGCTTGAAACTGCTGAAGCAAGCAACAGACCAGTGAGGGGGGGAGTAGCAGAAAAATGAGTTGGAAAGGGGCAAGGGGCAGGAGTGAAAGGCACGACTCTTGTCTGAGAGGAGCGATCTGCGCTGAATGATCGCCCATCTGAACGGCTCACGACAGCGCAGAGGCTTTATGAGATTCTTTATTTCCACGAGGGGTACGAGGACGACCAACCGGCGATACTGCTTAAGGAGCAACCCGAGGTTGCAAGAGTCACAGAACGATACCGTCACTATTGGATGGAGGGGCCTCTTACAACTTTGTAAGCAAGGACATGGTTTAGAAACTGGTTTTCAGACCAAACCAGGGGTGTTTGAAGGAAAAAACTTCGATGGGAGATTGAGATACGGAGACTTCAAGAACCACAACGAAATCAAGTGGGAGACTTGCGGGATGTAATGGTCTGGAGGTCATGTTCAATGAGTGATCACAAAGTCATTCTCGGACGCGATTTCCTGCACCAACAAAATCCGCAAATCGACTGGAATAGTGGCAACGTCTGTTGAAATCAACGGCACCAAACAACAACTTCCACTCGTAGGGAAAAGAGGACAACAGAAGCAACAAAGGTGGAGGTAGCAGAGGAAGCCGCAACGACCAAGAAGCGACAACCTATGCAGCCGATACCGCTCAACATTGCCAAACATTGTATGAAACGAGGCGCTCATGCGTGTTTCATGCATCTCAATCCAATGGAGGAAGTGGAAGTGGCAGTAGCTGAATCATCAGCCTCATCAGACTCATCACCCTCATCGGCTTCATCAGCATCAACAAAGTCCACGATGGTTTCCGAGGAGTTCGCGCCTCTCATCCGAGAGTTTGTGGATGTCTTCCCCAATGAACTCCCATAAACCTTACCACCCCAACGCGACATCGACCATCTCATCAAACGAAAGAGAGGCAGCCAATCCATAGTTTGAGGAGCCTATATGATGAGCGACCATGAGCTGACCGAGTTGAAAACGTAACTCGACGAGATGTTGGGTCAATGATTCATCCACCCGTTTACATCACCATACACCGGACCATCATTGTTCGTGAAAAAGAAAACAGGAAAAATGCGGATGAACGACGCTACTATCAAGAACGGCTACTCTCTTCCCCGAGCCGATGATCTTATCGACCAAATCCGAGAAGCTGGAGTTTTCACCAAAATCGGCCTATGCAGAAAACATCACTAGACCACCGTGGCAGACTCCGACATTGAAAAAACAACGTTCCAAACACGTTACGGGCATTTTGAGTCCACAGTCATGCCGTTTGGACCCACAAATTCCCTAGCCATGTTCATGGTGGCGATTAACAATGTTTCCCCATACCTTGAAGATTTTTTCATGGCGTATCTCGACAACATTCTTATGTATTACCGCGCCCCAGAGGAGCATGATGGACATCTTAAAAATTTCTTGAATTTTTGAAAAGAGAAATTATTTGAAAAACTCGTGAAGTGCAAATTTGGTTATAGTTTGATCAAGTTTTTGGGCCAATTTGTCAACGGCGAACAGATCACCATGAATCCAAAAAAAGTGGCAAGAGTCCCTGATTTGGCAACACCGACCAATATCTGAGACGTCCAAGGGTTTCTCGGCTTCTACAATTGTCACCGGCGTTTTGTATGGTATTACGCTCGATTATCAGTGCCTCTCTCCGATCTCACTCAAAAAGAGAATGAGTGGCGGTGGGGAGACATCGGACAAGAAGCGTTCATCCCCTTGCAGAACGCTCCCACCTCGGTGCAAGCCCTACGATTGGCCGATCCAACGGTCCACTACATTATGGCTACAAACGCCTCTGATGGAGCCATCGGCGCGGTTCTCCTACAAGATCACAACAACGGAGAGCAACCGGTCGCCTATATGTCACAAAAGATACATGGACCGGAACTCAACTACGCCGCACACGAGAAGGAGATGCTGGTGGTCGTACACACATTTGAGACATGGCGGTGCTACCTTGAATGCCGCCAATGCATCGTACGTACGGACCATCATGCACTAAAATATTTGAAGATGCAGCTGAACCTTTGTTGACGTCAAACCTGATGGATGGGAGTTCCTCGAATCTAGGTTTGAATACGATATTGAACACTGGCCAGGCAAAACCAACCCAGCGGATGCACTCAGTTGCCAACCAGACTTGATGCCTCAGATAGCGACACTTCAACTGTAGCAAAATCCGTATCTCTAGCAATTGTTCACACGTGGCTACGACCATCATGGTGGATACGACAAAGCAAAGTTCTTGTATGTCGCACCCTATTGGAAGCGACGATTTACTTGCCAGGTGGTCGTTCCCCAAAATGACGAACTCCGCCGCATCCTGCTCGATGAGTGCTTAGACACCGGTCTAGGTGGAAGTTTTGGAGAGGGTAAGACGCTGAAGAAGCTGGCAAAGTACCAGTGGTGGGTCAAGATCATTGTTGACCTTGGTGCCTCAAACATCAGTACATCGATATCCACATCGATACATCGATGTACCCCAAGTTGACGGCATCGATGTGGACACAGTGGACTGGGTCAATTCAGATGCATTGGAACATTGAATTGCACAAAATGTGTGAGGCAGCCAAAGATGTGAAATTCGCGACCTCTTCAAATCCTCATGTATGGCATCTTTCAAGGTGATTACCTATATCAAGGCACCTGGTCACACAAACATGTGTTGTGAAAATGTGCTAGTTACAAATTCGCACTGCTTCTCCATTACTGATGAGCACTAAACAACACTATATTGAACGTAAACTGAAGCCATTGTGCCACATGCACATTGATCATGCACAGAGCAAATCATAACAAGGCATGGACATCAAGCATACAGCTTCAGGTTACACATTATCCACCATTTCATTCGCATGTGTATACAACCTCCAAGGACTCAGCTTTTCCCATATTCATTCCACATCAGCAGAATTGTAACAATGCAATGCACATGATNAATGAAGTTGTGAATCATAGAGTGTAAAATCTGACACTTACTCTCAACAACATTGTCAGAACACTGTCCTACTTCTGGAATGTGGCAGCTCTGCGCCTTGCCAACCTAGTGGCTGCTGTAGCTGCCACTACACTACTTGTAGGACATTTTGATGCCCTTGCTACTGCTAGGGCAACAAGGGCAGCACGCTTTGCACTATGCTTGGAACTGCCAATCCTTGAAGCTGCTGTTGATGCTGGATCACGTGTTGCTGTTGTTGAAGCCAACTGGCCACCTGCTGCTCCTTCCTCACCTGCTCCTTGTCCATCACCTGATCCACCTGCTTCTCCTTCCTCACCTGATCTTCCCACCTGCCCACCATCTGCTCCAGCCCCATCTGCTGCTCCTTCTTCCGCTGCCGCTCCCTCCCCACCGGCTGCTCCCTCATCACCTGCTGCTCCTGCCCCACTCCCTGCAACTACACCAGTTCCTGGTACCTCCCAACTTGCCTGTCCTTCCCCACCTACTCTTGCTTCTTCACCCCCTCCCTTCTTCCCAGCCTGGTGTGCCATCGTCATCTGCTTCCCTCTCTGTAGTTTCTGCTCCATTGCCAGTTGTTGCTCCTCTGCTTGCTGCACCATTCCCACTGGCTTCTCTCCTCCGTCCCACAGTTGTGTTGCTCTTCTCCGGCTTCTCTTGTGTGCGGACNTCCTCCTCCTCCTCCTCATCCTCGCCTTCATCATCTGTCTCCCAGTCATCCTCGGGTTCACTCAGCACTCCCTCTTCCTCAACCACCTCTCCGTTGTCCTCGCTGGCATTTCCTTCTGCTCAAGCTGCAGCTGAAGCGGCCCTGGCCAGATCCTTTGCTGCTTTTCTCCCATTCCTGCCGTAGTGTTTGTGCAAGCGGACATGGCACCACACGAGGAGCTCCAGGGTTGAGACCTTGAGCCTTTTCCTCCTGGCAGTATGGATGAGCTCATGTACAAAAAACACACGTTCACACTCAGACAAGGAGCATGGTTGTGAAAGGAGCTTCAAGGCCAAATCTTGCAGCAGTGAAAGATTACACATATAATTCACGTGCCACTCAACGGCAGTTATTGTCCCACACTTCACTTTTGCAACTGTAGAAACAGCCTTTGCATTCCTCCGCGGGGTCACCATGGGATCATGGCTCACTGTTGTCTGTGCCAACTGGAAGACCCCAATCTCCTTCATGATTTTGTCCTGCTTATCATCAGGAACCAAAGCCTCCACCGCGGCCTGCCAGGCCTGCAGGGTGGTCGTATCCTTGGACAGGTCATTCCTGAAGTGCTCTCGATGCAGTCGCCGAGCAGAGGCATACAGAGGACACGACATGTTCTTAGACCAGCGGTGGTCCAGCCTATCCAAAACAAAGTTTACGTGGCACTCTGCAACCTTCCTCCCCTTCCTTCCTTTCTTCTCGGCCAGTGCCCTCAGCTGTTTAGCATAGTCAAGCAACCCCTCGTAGATTTCACCAGCCCCCCTCCCACCAGGCGAGTCAGCCACATACAACACCTTCACCAACGGCAACAGCAGATCCTTCAGCTGTCTCACCTGCAGCCAGAAGACCTTGCGGCGTACAATCATTCTCACCTCCTTCTTCTTGATCCTGAACCCTGCATCCCTCTGTGACCCAATCTTCTTCCAAAAATCCAGTTGCACAAACTCCTCCAACTCCTCCCTCAGCTCCAGCAACCTCTCAACCATGTCAAAGATAGAAGCAAAATGGGTGTCACACCTATTCTTCAGCACCTTCCCCCCTTGTTTTCTGTCAGCCATGTCCGAGGCATGGCGTTGTTCCTGAAAAAGGCAATCACCTTCTCACATTTCCCAATGATCCCAACACCCCATGCCGACTTTCCAACGTCCTTCATGATTAGGTTTATGTTATGCGCACAACATCCTTGGAAGAAAAGCTTTGCGAACTTCTGCCTGAGCTTGGAAAATACTTTCTTGTTGACGGACGCATTGTCACAAATAATAGAAACAATTCTGTCCTCACCCACTGCTGCGATTGCTGCCTCTATCATGGAGGCAACATGGTGAGCATCCCTTGTCAGTGCACTGGCATCACGTAAAAACAGGTGGACAGATCCCATGGCATTCACTGCCATGGCATTGTAGATGGGTCTAACCTGCATGTCCGACCACTCATCCACAGCCAAGCTTGTTCCATAGGTCGACCATCCCTGCATCAGTGGTGCATCAAGCTCAGCCAACTCTGCATCCAACTTAGGCAGCAGGTCAGTGGTCACAGTGTCTCTGCTTGGCAGCCGAAAACCGACAATCGTGTTCTTCCCTGACTTGATGACTTCGAGGAGAACCGGTTCACGGCAGAACGATACAAGTAAGGCTGCAATGGCCATCAGCTTTACGATGTCTAGCTGGCAGCGGTCATTGTAGTACCTGTCTGAGTGCTCTACCATGGTTGATTCCCGAAGGATGCAGCCTTGTTAATGTCAAACAGCGGGATCTCACCCTCGAGAGTTGTTGTGGCTGCCGGCCTGCTTGGACGGATGGTGTGTCCATCCTCATCGTCACTGGAGTCCTTCTGCAGCGTGATTCCCACGGTGGCTGCCTGTGTTTCCTTCTCTTGTGCCTCCCACAGCTTCAGCCAAGCAACAGGCTTGACCTTGGTTCCCCAGTTGGCACCCTCTCCCTTGTACAGCTTTGCACTGTATGGCTGCCATCCTGCTGCAGGAAGAGGGACACGCTCCAAGCCCAGAGCGTCCCTAGTTGTTGGTGGAGGATGGGGAAACTTCCCCACGTTCGGGTTATTGCAAGCAAAGTGGCCGCAGATGCGGTCACACGTACCGCTGACTTTCTTTGCACACGACCCACAAACGAAGCCTGCCTTCTTGCTGCTCTTCGGAGACGGTTTGCAATGCTTGGACAGCTCCTTGGTGAGAAAGTCACCAGTCAGTGCCCTCCTCCTAGGTGGATTCCAGTTGCTCGCGTCAAGCTGGGCAGACACATTAGACACTGGAGCAGTCAAGGGACTGGATACAACGGTGAAGCTCTATTTGAGCTTGGCTGTGAGCTTGGTTGAAAAGCCATGGCGAGAGGAATGTCCGCCGGGTGGAACCCGGCGGCAACGCCTAATCTAAGTGTTGGCTACATCATGGAGTAGGGCCCTCTGTTGTTACTAAGACACAAGCACGGATTAAGTTGTCACAAATGAAGCAGTTCTTGGAGCTCAATGTATTCAGGACTGCCTTGCCTTGGTAACAGCTGATTCGGCTGCCGAATCGACGGTCTACGATCGACTTTTGTAAGCCATCGATTCGACAGCCTGAATGGCCGAGGAACCGATCGTTGATCGGTTCCTCCTTTTCTTTACATCGATCACGGTTCAAATGTGGTTTGAATATTTGAATGGAGGAAAGCGACATAATAAACGTAATCCGTAATTCGTAACGGAAACAATGTCTCGGTCGGTTCGCAGGCAAACCATGTTTGGCGGACGCAATTCTCACTAATTCAAATTTTTACCTTTATCTCCATTACTTGTTCATTGGTCCGCATGATTGTCAAAGAACAAGGTTGGGAATGCTATTGGATGTAGAAAGGTTGGCCAAGGATGAGGGCTGAGCGTTGCCCATCACTCCACCCTGTCAAAGGTTGACATGACCACCTCCACATGCAAGAAACCCATTGGTCCAATATATGCAGTCATGCCACATGGCAAGAATAATGTATGTGTTGTGAATGCAAGCATGCGTCTTGGCAACAAGGGTTCCGGAGCCGAACACGGAAACTAATTTTGTGGTGGTAATAATCCACGTGACGAAGTAGGCGGGTCTCAAACTTTGGCTCGGACGGTCCCAGTTATGACTACGACCCTACACCACATCGATGGAGCATCGATGTGCCTCGCGGTGCCGATGTCGTTGTAATGCACCTCCTAAGAGAAATGAAGGCAACACTGGTCAATATGCAACCGAAATTGCCAAATATTGCAAATGATGTGACATGTGTCACTGGTAAAAATCCCATCGCACGCAGCCACCCAGACTTCTGTAGCCGCTCCCCATTTCGACGGAACCATGGACCAACATCTCCATGGACTTCATCACTGGACTACCGGTCACACCCGAGGGATATGACGTAATTCCAAATGTCCCACTTTATCTTGAAGATGAACACCATCACTGCCGAAGAAACAGAAAGCAACTTTGTACAGTTGCATGGTGTACTGAGAACCATCAGAAGCAACAGAGACGGTCGATATACCAACCATTTTTGGCACGAACTGATGACTCACCATGCAGTCAAATCCAGCATTCCACGGCATTCCACCCTCAAAACGACAGCCAAAACCAGCGGACCAATCAAACGCTCGAACAACCTTTGCGGACATTATGCGATCCACACAGGACGGATTTGGCGGTCAAACCTCCAACCGCCAGAATCGCANATGACGTAATTCCAAATGTCCCACTTTATCTTGAAGATGAACACCATCACTGCCGAAGAAACAGAAAGCAACTTTGTACAGTTGCATGGTGTACTGAGAACCATCAGAAGCAACAGAGACGGTCGATATACCAACCATTTTTGGCACGAACTGATGACTCACCATGCAGTCAAATCCAGCATTCCACGGCATTCCACCCTCAAAACGACAGCCAAAACCAGCGGACCAATCAAACGCTCGAACAACCTTTGCGGACATTATGCGATCCACACAGGACGGATTTGGCGGTCAAACCTCCAACCGCCAGAATCGCATATAATTCGGCGACATCGGCCGCAAAGTGAAAAATTCCGTATGAAGTGGTGTTTGGCAAACTTCCCGCCATACCAGCCGGACTTCACAGCCAAAATAATACTCCTGTGGTCGACTTCCAACGCCGCGATTTCTCCACCATCTAGGACAAAAATTGGCCATTGACGACGTGGCAAAACAATGGAGTATCCTGTCAAGTGGCACGGTTACGACGCTGCACAAAACAGCTAGGAACCCTATGACAACCTCCACAACGTCAATCATCTAATCGACGGGTTTTACAGGCTTCTCCCAGCTACATCTGTACGCGCGCCTGGATGTCGCACTTAAAAGGGGGGAAACGTTACGTACTAGAAGTACATGAGTCTGTAATCTTTCCGAGTGGCCATTTTTGTCAGTACACAAATAGCCCACCGTGCGTCAAATTCACTCTGACGGTTGAGGNTGTCCTCGCCCTCCGACGATCCTTCTCAAGCATTCAGATAACTTCTACCACTTTCAGGAATCAGCGACAAAAGCGTTACGGACTTTCGGTTGACATCTCGACACATCAAGAGATATCGAGATTTATAAAGATGCATCTCACATCTCCACCATTGATCTTCGAAGCCCCACAATTTCTTGGTGGAGCTTCTCGATGTGACCACTCACGACGCAAATCCACACGTGTCGCTCGACAATCGACCCAACGACTCTGAATACGTATCATTTGTAACTCGACACTTGTATACATGTGTTCGGTCATTCTGAAACTTTTCATCAAAGTGCACTTACAACTAATTTTTAACAGCTCAAGTGTCCCAAACTCTCAAATCGTGTTCTGTCTCGCAACTCATACCTGTTCACCATTTACGCTCCATTCGGCATAACAGTTATCCCCGTCAATCATCCACGTTCCGCTCAAAGTAAGACTGACATCTCAACTTGTGGATATTGCAGCTATAAACCTTTGGTCACGTAGATACCATAACTATGATTGTTATGCTGAACGGAGCGTAGATGGTGAATGGGTAGAAGTTGTGAGGCAGAACACGATTTGGAATTTGGGACACTTAGGCAATTCATGACTAGCGGTAAGTGTACTATGATGACAAGTGTCAAATGATCAAACATATATATATACATGTATATACAAGTGTCGAGTTACAGTCGGGGTCATTGGATTGGTTGCCGAGCAACACGTGTGGTTGCGCATCGCGAGTGGTCGGATTTGAGAAGTTTCGCCGAAATATTGGGGAGCTTCGAGGATTGCGGTGAAAATGCGAGATGCACCTTTACAAATCAAGGTATACATTGATGGGTCAATAAGTCGACCGAAAGGTCGTGAAACGTTTGTTGTGGATTTGCGAGAGTGGTTCAAGTTGTCAAAAAGTTCTGAAAGGTTCACCAGATGGCAAGGGCACTTGGCCGGATTGCCCTCGGTTGTTGGGGTGAAAATCGGGGTCTCGACGCGTAGTGGGGCTTTTGTGTAATAACAAAAATACCCACTCAGAAAGATTGGGGACTCGTGTACTTCCGGTAAGCAACACTTCCCCCCTTTGAGACGCGACGTCCTAGTGCGCGTACAGATGTGGCCTAGTGACGACGGTAACAGGCGTTGATGAGGNGCACGTCGTCGATGGCCGAGGGTGTCCTGGATGATGTATTTGATGTCCTCGTCTACTTGTACAAGAGGAGGGAAAGGGACATCGTTTAGCGGATTGGACAAAATCCTTGGCCGACTAGGCCAAAACTGCGGTTTAGGCCTAGTCAGCCAAGGATTCCGTCCAATCCACTTTATTGGTATCAGAGCTCCTGGGCTCGAATCCCACGTTTGGATTACGAGAGATGTTGAGGTGGCTCTCACTCCTGGTGGGAAGATTATAGCGTAGCAGTGCCACTTCGACTGGTCAAAGGAGTGATGTGGCTCGAGAGGGATCACCTGGGACTGTGGGTGGTTGGACATGATGGCTTAAGGGTTGGAGATCCTCAAGCACCGCGGTTTTGGCCTAGTTAGCTATGGATTCCGTCCAATCCGCTAGGTTGGTATCAGAGCTCCAAGGTTTGAATCCCATATTGAGATTATTCGAGATGCCGAGGCGACTCTCACTCCTAGTGGGGGGAGTGTAGCGTGTCAGTGTTATGCCGACCGGTCGATGGAGACACATGGCTAGAGCAGGGTCACCTGGGATTGTGGGCGGTTGGACGGGATGGCTTGAGGGTCGGATACCCTCAAGCACTGCAGTTTTGGCCTAGTCGGCCAAGTCCGTCCAATCCGCTACATTATTGATTGCCCTTTACAGTGGTGAGTCGCGAGGGTCGTCCGCTACACATCCCTTCCGGGAAAGTATTCTCCGGGATCTCGATAGTGCTTGAGTCGGTTAACATGGAACACCGAATGAACTTGCATAGTGTCAGGGAGTTTGAGTTGCGCAACCACGGGGTTTAACATGCGCTCACCCTCAAACGGTCCCAACCATTACGGTTTGAGCTTTGAACATTCGGCTCCGCGGAGTTTGATGTTGGCCGAGCTTAGAAGGACTTTACTGCCAGCAATAGAAAAGTCGTCGCTGTGATGCCGGTTAGCTACTCGTTTCATCACTCCTTTTGTCTTCACGAGTGTCTATCATGTTTCTTCCGTGCTGGTGGAGAAGTCTTGGTGTTGGAAGTCAACCGCAGGAATGTTGCTTTGACTGTGTAGCCCGGCTGGTGTGACGGAAGTTTGCCACACACCACTTCAAACGGAGTTTTACCCGTTACGGTGGAGATCGCCGAATCATATGCGATTTTGGCGATCAGGAGTTTTCGC
>SZWC01019158.1:27996-54026 GCA_023375785.1 Penium margaritaceum | reverse complement strand
TGAAGCCACATTGTGCCACTACATATTGAAGGTATTTGTACTTGCTAGTAGATAACTAGTATTCACAAACCATTGTCTTCCACCCTGACCATTTGTGACTCGTGTTGTGAGTTGTCAAAGTTTACCACACTTAGTGACATTACATGGTCATGGTCAGTAACATATGCCTACCTTGGTTGGTCATTGTGCATGGTCTCCACACCGTGGCTCAACGTATTGAAGCCCCTTGTGCTTGTTTTGCGATACTTGGTGTTCCCAAACCATTGTTTCCTCCTATGACCATTTGTGACTCGTATAATGAGTTTTCAACGTTGACCACCCACGGCGGATTTCTTTGGTCAAAGGCACTACATATGCCTGCTTTGGTCGGTCATTGTGCATGGTAGCCACATCGTGCTACTACTTACTGAAGGTTGTTGTACTTGGTAGTGGAGATCCGATATTCCCATAGCATTGTTTCATGTCCCACTCGTTTGTGACTCGTGTTATGTTTGGTCAACGTTGATCACCCATATTGAAATTCTGTGGTCATGATCGGTGACACATGCCTAGTTTGGTTGTTTGGTGTGCATATTAGCCTCACCTTGCCACTACGTATTGAGGTTTTTTGTCCTTTCTAGTCAATGCTTAGGCTTCCCAAACCATTGTGTCTCCCTCTGACCATTTGTGACTCGTGTTATGAGTTGTCAATGTTGACCACACATAGTGGACTTATTCGGTCGTAGTCAGTGACGTATGCATCCTTTGGTTGGTCACTGTGCATGCTAGCCATACCATGCCACTTCTTGTTGAAGTTCTTTGTACTTCCTAGTTGATAACCAGTGTTCCCAATCCATTGCTTTCCCCTCTGACCATTTGTGACTCGTGTTATGCGTTTTCAACGTTGACCACATGATGTGAAATTCTTTCGTTATGTTAAGTGACATGCATGCTTTGTTTGGTCACTGTCCATTGAAGCCACATTGTGCCACTACATATTGAAGGTATTTGTACTTGCTAGTAGATAACTCTAATTTACAAACCATTACCTTCCACCCTGACCATGTGTGACTCGTGTTGTGAGTTGTCAACGTTCACCACACTAAGTGACATTATTTGGTCATGGTAAGTGACATATGCCTACTTTGGTTGGTCATTGAGCATGGTCTCCGCACCGTGCCACAACGTATTAAAGCCCCTTGTGCTTGCTATGTGATACATGGTGTTCCCAAACCATTGTTTCCCCCTCTGACCATTTGTGACTCGTATTATGAGTTGTCAACGTGGACCACACAGAGTGGATTTCTTTGGTCAAAGGCAGTAGACATGCCTACATTGTTCGGTCATTGTTCATGGTAGCCACACCACGCTACTACTGACTGAAGGTCATTGTACTTGGTAGTTGAGAACCAATGTTCTCATAGCATTGTTTCCTCTCCTGACTGTTTGTCACTCGTGTTATGGTTCATGAACGTTCACCACCCATATTGAAGTTATGTGGTCATGATCAGTGACATATGCCTAGTTTGGCTGTTTGGTGTGCATATTAGCCACATCGTTCCACTACGTACTGAATATCTTTGTCCTTTCTAGTCAATACATAGGCTTCCCAAACTATTGTCTCTCCCTCTGACCATTTGTGAATTGTGTTATGAGTTGTCAATGTTGACCACGCATAGTGGACTTATTCGGTCGTAGTCAGTGACGTATGCATCCTTTGGTTGGTCCCTGTGCACGCTAGCCATACCGTGCAACTGCTTGTTGAAGGTATTTGTACTTCCTAGTTGATAACTAGTGTTCCCAATCCATTGTTTTCCCCTTTGACAATTTGTGACTCGTGTTATGCGTTTTCAACGTTGACCACATGAAGTGAAATTCTTTTGTCATGTTCAGTGACATATGCATACTTTGGTTGGTCACTGTGCATTGAAGCCACGTTGTGCCACTACATATTGAAGGTATTTGTACTTGCGATTAGATAACTAGTATTCACAAACCATTACCTTCCACCCAGTCCATTTGTGACTCGTGTTGTGAGTTGTCAAAGTTTACCACACTTAGTGACATTATTTGCTCATGGTCAGTGACATATGCCTACTTTTGTTGGTCATCCTGCATGGTATCCACACCGTGCGACAACGTATTGAAGCCCCTTGTGCATGCTATGTGATACATGATGTTCCCAAACCATTGTTTCCCCCTCGGACCATTTGTGACTCATGTTATGAGTTGTCAATGTTGACCACACACAGCGGATTTGTTTGGTCAAAAGGCAGTACGTATGCCTACTTTGGCCGGTCATTGGGCATGGTAGCCACACAGTGATACTACAGACTAAAGGTCATTGTACTTGGTAGTTGAGAACCACTATTCCCATAGCATTGTTTCCTGTCCTGACCGTTTGTGACTCGTGTTATGGTTGGTCAACGTTGACAACCCATATTAAAGTTCTGTGGTCATGATCAGTGACATATGCCTAGTTTGGTTGTTTGGTGTGCATATTAGCCACACCGTGCCACTACGCATTGAAGTTCTTTGTCCTTTCTAGTCAATGCATAGGCTTTCCAAACCATTGTATCTCCTTCTGACCATTTGTGACTCGTGTTATGAGTCGTCAATGTTGACCACACATAGAGGACTTACTCGGTCGTAGTTAGTGACGTATGCATCCTTTGGTTTATCTCTGTACACGCTAGCTATTCCGTGCCACTGCTTGTTGAAGGTTTTGTACTTGCTAGTTGATAACTAGTGTTCCCAACCCATTGTTTCCTCCTCTGACCATTTGTGACTTGTGTTATGCATTTTCAACGCCATGTGAAGTGAAATTCTTTCGTCATGGTCAGTGACATATGCATACTTTGGATGGTCACTGTGCATTGAAGCCACATTGTGCCACTACATATTGAAGGTATTTGTACTTGCTAGTAGATAACTAGCATTCACAAACCATTACCTTCCACCCTCACCATTTGTGACTCGTGTTGTGAGTTGTCAGAGTTTACCACACTTAGTGACATTACTTGGTCATGGTCAGTGACATATGCCTACAATGGTTGGTCATCGTGCATGGTATCCACACCGTGCCACAACGTATTGAAGCCCCTTGTCCTTGCTATGTGATACTTGGTGTTCCCAAACCATTGTTTCCCCCTTTCACCATTTGTGACTCGTATTATAAGTTGTCAACGTTGACCACACACAGCGGATTTTTTTGGTCAAAGGCAGGACATATGCCTACTTTGGTCGGTCATTGTGCATGGTAGCCATACCGTGCTACTACTGACTGAAGTGCGTTGTACTTGGTAGTTGAGAACTGATATTCTCATAGCATTGTTCCATCTTCTTAGCGTCTGTGACTCGTGTTATAGTTGGTCAGCGTTGACCACCCATATTGAAGTTATGTGGTCATGATCAGTGACATATGCCAAGTTATATTGTTTGGTGTGCATACAAGCCACACCGTGCTTCTACGTATTGAAGTTCTTTGTCCGTTCTAGTCAATACATAGGCTTCCCAACCCATTGTCTCTCTCTTTGACCATTTGTGACTCGTGCTATGAGTTGTCAATGTTGACCACACATAGTGGACTTATTCAGTCGTAGTTAGTGGTCACTGTGCACGCTAGCCATACCCTGCCACTTCTTGTTGAAGGTCTTTGTACTTGCTAGTTGATAACTAGTGTCACCAATCCATTACTTTCCCCTTTGACCACTTGTGACTCGTGTTATGCGTTTTCAACATTGACCACATACGTGAAATGTTTTTGTCATGGTTAGTGACATATGCATACTTTGGTTGGTCACTGTGCATTGAGGCCACATTGTGCCACTCCATATTGAAGGTATTTGTATTTGCTAGTAGATAACTGGCATTCACAAACCATTACCTTCCACCCTGACCAGTTGTGCCTCGTGTTGTCAGTTGTCAAAGTTTACCACACTTAGTGACATTGTTTGGTCATGGTCAGTGACATATGCCTACTTTGGTTGGCCATTGTGCATGGTCCCCACACCGTGCCACAACGTATGGAAGCCCCATTGTGCTTGCTGTGTGGTAAGTGGTTTTCCCAAACCATTGTTCCCCACTGTGACCACTTGTGACTCATATTATGAGTTGCCAACGTGGACCACACACAGCGGATTTCTTTGGTCAAATGTAGTAAATATGCCTACTTTGGTCGGTCATTGTGCATGGTAGCTGCATCGCGCTACTACTTACTGAAGGTCATTGTACTTGGTAGTTGAGAACCGATATTCTCATCGCATTGTTTCCTCACCTGACCGTTTGTGACTCCTGTTATCGTTGGTCAACATTGACCACCCATATTGAAATTCTCTGGTCATGATCAGTGACATATGCCTAGTTTGATTGTTCGCAGTGCATATTAGCCACATCGTGCCACTACGTATTGAATTTCTTTGTCCTTTCTAGCCAATACATAGGCTTCCCAATCCATTGCTTTCCCCTCTGACCATTTGTGACTCGTGTTATGCGTTCTCAACGTTGACCACATGAAATGAAATTCTTTCGTCATGGTCAGTGACATATGCATACTTTGGGTGGTCACTATGCATTGAAGCCACATTGTCCCACTGCATATTGAAGGTATTTGTACTTGCTAGTAGATAACTAGCATTCACAAACCATTACCTTCCACCCAGACCATTTGTGACTCGTGTTGTGAGTTGACAACGTTTACCACACTTAGTGACATTATTTGGTCATGGTCAGTGAAATATGCCTACTTTGGTTGGTCATCGTGCATGGTCCCCACACCGTGCTACAACTTATTGAAGCCCCTTATGCTTGCTATGTGATACTTGGTGTTACCAAACCATTGTTTCCCCCTCTTACCATTTGTAACTCGTATTATGAACTATCAATGTTGACCACACACAGCGGGATTTCTTTGGTCTAATGCAGTACATATGCCTATTTTGGTCGGTCATTGTTCATGGTAGCTACACCGTGCTACTACTGACTGAAGGTCGTTGCACTTGGTAGTTGAGAACCGATATTCCCATAGCATTGTTTCCTGTCCTGCCCGTTTGTGACTCGTGTTATGGTTGGTCAACGTTGACCACCCATATTGAAATTCTGTGGTCATGATCAGTGACATATGCCTAGTTTGGTTGTTTGCTGTGCATATCAGCCACACCGTGCCACTAAGTATTGAAATTCTTTGTCCTTTCTAGTCAATACATAGGATTCTTAATCAATTGTTTTCCACTCTGACCATTTGTGACTCGTGTTATGCGTTTTCAACGTTGACCACATGAAGTGAAATTTGTTCGTCATGGTTAGTGACATATGCCTACTTTGGTTGGTCACTGTGCATTGAAGCCACATTGTGCCACTACATATTGAAGGCATTTGTACTTGCTAGTAGATAACTAGTATTCACAAACCATTACCTTCCACCCTGACCATTTGTGACTCGTGTTGTGAGTTGTCAAGGTTTACCACACTTAGTGACATTACTTGGTCATGGTCAGTGACATATGCCTACTTTGGTTGGACATCGTGCATGGTCTCCACACTGTGCCACAACGTATTGAAGCCCCTTGTGCTTGCTATGTGATACGTGGTGTTCCCAAACCATTGTTTCCCCCTCTGACCGTTTGTGACTCGTATTATGAGTTGGAACGTGGACCACGCACAGCGGATTTCTTTGGTCAAAGGCACTAAAAATGCCTACTTTGGTCGGTCATTGTGCATGGTAGCCACACCGCGCTACTACTGACTGAAGGTCATTGTACTTGGTAGTTGAGAACCTATATTCACATAGCATTGTTTCCTCTCCTTACCGTGTGTGACTTGTGTTATGGTTGGTCAACGTTGACCACCCATATTGAAATTCTCGGGTCATGATCAGTGACATATGCCTAGTCTGATTGTTTGGTATGCATATTAGCCACACCGTGCCACTAAGTCTTGAAGTTCTTTGTCCTTTCTAGCCACTACATAGGCTTCTTAATCAATTGTTTCCCACTCTGACCATTTGTGACTCGTGTTATGCGTTCTCAATGTTGACCACATGAAGTGAAATTCTTTCGTCATGGTCAGTGACATATGCATACTTTTGATGGTCACTGTGCATCGAAGCCACATTGTGCCACTACATATTGAAGGTATTTGTATTTGTTAGTAGATAGCTAGTATTCACAAACCATTACCTCCCACCCTGACCATTTGTGACTCGTGTTGTGAGTTATCAAATTTTACCACACTTAGTAACATTATTTGGTCATGTTCAGTGACATATGCCTACTTTAGTTGGTCATCATGCATGGTCCCCACACCATGCCACAACGCATTGAAGCCCCTTGTGCTTGCTATGTGATACGTGGTGTTCCCAAACCATTGTTTCCCCCTCTGACCATTTGTGACTCGTATCATGAGTTGGAACGTGGACCACACACAGCGGATTTCTTTGGTCAAAGGCACTAAATATGCCTACTTTGGTCGGTCATTGTGCATGGTAGCCACACCGCGCTACTACTGACTGAAGGTCATTGTACTTGGTAGTTGAGAACCTATATTCTCATAGCATTGTTTCCTCTCCTTACCGTGTGTGACTTGTGTTATGGTTGGTCAACGTTGACCACCCATATTGAAATTCTCGGGTCATGATCAGTGACATATGCCTAGTCTGATTGTTTGCTATGCATATTAGCCACACCGTGCCACTAAGTATTGAAGTTCTTTGTCCTTTCTAGCCACTACATAGGCTTCTTAATCAACTGTTTTCCACTCTGACCATTTGTGACTCGTGTTATGCGTTTTCAACGTTCACCACATGAAGTGAAATTTGTTCGTCATGGTTAGTGACATATGCCTACTTTGGTTGGTCACTGTGCATTGAAGCCACATTGTGCCACTACATATTGAAGGCATTTGTACTTGCAAGTAGATAACTAGTATTCACAAACCATTACCTTCCACCCTGACCATTTGTGACTCGTGTTGTGAGTTGTCAAAGTTTACCACACTTAGTGACATTACTTGGTCATGGTCAGTGACATATGCCTACTTTGGTTGGTCATTGTGCATGGTCTCCACACCGTGCCACAATGTATTGAAGCCCCTTGCGCTTGCTATGTGATACTTGGTGTTCCCAAACCATTGTCTCCCCCTCTCTCCATTTGTGACTTGTATTATGAGTTGTCAACGTTGACCACACACAACGGATTTTTTTGGTCAAAGGTAGTACATATGCCTACTTTGGTCGGTCATTGTGCATGGTAGCCACACCGTGCTACTACTGACTGAAGGTCGTTTTACTTGGTAGTTGAGAACTGATATTCCCATAGCATTGTTTCCTGTCCTGACCGTTTTTGAATCGTGTTATGGTTGGTCAACGTTGACCACCTATGTTGAAATTCTGGAGTCATGATCAGTGACATATGCCTAGTTTGGTTGTTTGGTGTGCATATTAGCCACACCGTGCCACTACGTATTGAAGTTATTTGTCCTTTCTAGTCAATACATAGGCTTCTCAAACCATTGTCTCCCCCTCTGACCATTTGTGACTCGTGTTATGAGTTGTCAATGTTGACCACACATAGTCGACTTATTCAGTCGTAGTGAGTGACGTATGCATCCATTTGTTGGTCACTGTGCACGCTAGCCATACCGTGCCACTGCTTGTTGAAGGTCTTTGTACTTCCTAGTTGATAACTAAAGTTCCCAACCCATTGTTTTCCCCTCTCACCATTTGTGACTCGTGTTATGCGTTTTCAACGTTGACCACATGAAGTGAAATCCTTTCGTCATGTTCAGTGACATATGCATACTTTGGTTGGTCACTGTGCATTGAAGCCACATTGTGTTACTACATATGGAAGGTATTTGTACTTGCTAGTAGATAACTAGTATTCACAAGCCAATACCTTCTACCCTGACCAGTTGTGACTCGTGTTGTGAGTTGTCAGATTTTACCACACATAGTGACATTACTTGGTCATGGTCAGTGACATATGCCTACTTTGGTTGGTCATCGTGCATGGTCTCAACACCGTGCCACACGATTGAAGCCCCTTGTGCTTGCTATGTGATACTTGGTGTTCCCAAACCATTGTTTCCCCCACTGACCATTTGTGACTCATATTATGAGTTGTCAACGTTAACCACACACAGCGGATTCCTTTGGTCAAAGGCAGTACATATGCCTATTTTGGTCGGTCATTGTGCATGGTAGCCACACCGTGCTACTACTGACTGAAGGTCGTTGTACTTAGTAGTTGAGAACCGATATTCCCATATCATTGTTTTCTGTCCAGACCGTCTGTGACGCATGTTATGGTTGGTCAACCATGACCACCCATATTGAAATTCTGTGGTCATGATCAGTGACATATGCCTAGTTTGGTTGTTTGGTGTGCATGTTAGCCACACCCTGCCACTACGTATTGAAGTTCTTTGTCCTTTCTAGTCAATACATAGGCTTCCCAAACCATCGTCTCTCCCTCTGACCATTTGTGACTCGTGTTATGAGTTGTCAACGTTGACCACACATAGTGGACTTATTCGGTCATAGTCAGTGACGTATGCATCCTTTGGTTGGTCACTGTGCACGCTAGCCATACCGTGCTACTGCTTGTTGAAGGTCTTTGTACTTCCTAGTTGATAACTAGTGTTCCCCATCCATTCTTCTCCCATCCGACCATCTGTGACTCGTGTTATGCATTTTCAACGTTGACCACATGAAGTGAAATTCTTTCGTCATGTTCAGTGACATATGCATACTTTGGTTGGTGAATGTGCATTGAAGCGACATTGTGCCACTACATATTGAAGGTATTTGTACTTGCTAGTAGATAACTAGTATTCACAAACCATTACCTTCGACCCTGACCATTTGAGACTCGTGTTGTGAGTTGTCAAAGTTTACCACACTTAGTGACATTATTTGGTCATCGTCAGTGACATATGCCTACTTTGGTTGGTCATCGTGCATGGTCTCCACACCGTGCCACAACGCATTGAAGCCCCTTGTGCTTGCTATGTGATACTTGGTGTTCCGAAACCATTGTTTCCCCCTCTGACCATTTGTCACTTGTGTTATGAGTTTTCAACGTTCACCACATACAGCGGATGTCTTTGGTCAAAGGCAGTACATATGCCTACTTTGGTCGTTCATTGTACATGATTGCCACACCGTGCTACTACTGAATGAAGGTCGTTGTACTTGGTAGTTGAGAACCGATATTCCCATAGCATTGTTTCCGGTGCTGACCACTTGTAACTCGTGTTATGGGTGGTCAACGTTGACCACCCGTATTAAAGTTCTCTGGTCATGATCAGTGACATATGCCTAGTTTCGTTGTTTGGTGTGCATATTAGCCAAACCGTGCCACTACGTATTGAAGTTCTTTGTCATGTATAGTCAACAGATAGGCTTCCCACCCCGTTTTCTCTCCCTCTGACCATTTTTGACTCGTGTTATGAGTTTTCAACGTTGAACACACATAGTGGACTTATTCGGTCGTAGTCAGTGACGTATGCATCCTTTGGTTGGTCACTGTGCACGCTAGCCATACCGTGCCACTGCTTGTTGAAGTGCATTGTACCTGATAGTTGATAACTAGTGTTCCCAACCCATTGTTCTCCCCTCTGACCATTTGTGACTCGTTTTATGCGTTTTCAATGTTGACCACATGAAGTGAAATTCTTTCGTCATGGTCAGTGACATTTGCATACTTTGGGTGGTCACTGTGCATTGAAGCCACATTGTGCCACTACATATTGAAGGTATTTGTACTTTCTAGTAGATAACTAGTATTCACAAACAACTACCTTCCACCCTGACCATTTGTGACTCGTGTTGTGAGTTGTCAAAGTTTACCACACTTCGTGACATTCTGTGGTCATGGTCAGTGACACATGCCTACTTTGGTTGGTCATCATGCATGGTCCCCACACCGTGCCACAACGTATTGAAGCCCCTTGTGCTTGCTATGTGATACATGGTGTTCCCAAACCATTGTTTCCCCCTCTGACCATTTGTGACTTGTATTATGAGTTGTCAACGTGGACCACACGCAGCGGATGTCTTTGGTCAAAGGTAGTAGATATGCCCACTTTGGTCGGTCATTGTGCATGGTAGCCACACCGTGCTACTACTGGCTGAAGGTCGTTGTAATTGGTAGTTGAGAACTGATATTCCAATAGCATTGTTTCCTGTCCTGACCGTTTGTGCATCGTGTTATGGTTGGTCAACGTTGACCACCTATATTGAAATTCTGTGGTCATGATCAGTGACATATGCCTAGTTTGGTTGTTTGGTGTAAATATATGCCACACCGTACCACTACATATTGAAGTTCTTTGTCCTATCTAGTCAATACGTAGGCTTCCCAAACCATTGTCTCTCCCTCTGGCAATTTGTGACTTGTGTTATGGGTTGTCAACGTTGACCACACATAGTGGACTTATTCGGTCATAGTCAGTGACGTATGCATCCTTTGGTTGGTCACTATGCACGCTAGCCATACCGTGCCACTGCTTATTGAAGGTCTTTGTACTTCCTACTTGATAACTAGAGTTCCCAACCCATTGTTTTCCCCTCTGACCATTTGTGACTCGTGTTATGTGTTTTCAACGTTGACCACATGAAGTGAAATTCCTCCGTCATGTTCAGTGACATATGCTTGCTTTGGTTGGTCACTGTGCATTCAAGCCACATTGTGCCACTACATATTGAAGGTATTTGTACTTGCTAGTACATAACTAGTATTCACAAACCATTGCCTTCCACCCTGACCATTTGTGACTCGTGTTGTGAGTTGTCAATGTTTACCACACTTAGTGACATTACTTCGTCATGGTCAGCGGCATATGCCTACTTTGGTTGGTCATCGTGCATGGTATCCAGACCGTGCCACACGATTGAAGCCCCTTGTGCTTGCTATGTGATACTTGGTGTTCCCAAACCATTGTTTCACCCTCTGTCCATTTGTGACTTGTAATATGAGTTGTCAACGTTGACCACACACAGCGGATTTCTTTGGTCAAAGGTAGTACATATGCCTACTTTGGTCGGTCATTGTGCATCGTAGCCACACCGTGCTACTACTGACTGAAGGTTGTTGTACTTGGTAGTTGAGAACCAATATTCCCATAGCATTGTTTCCTGTCATGACCGTTTGTGCATCGTGTTATGGTTGGTCAACATTGACCACCTATATTGAAATTATGGAGTCATGATCAGTGACATATGCCTAGTTTGGTTGTTTGGTGTGCATATTAGCCACACCGTGCCACTACGTATTGAAGTTATTTGTCCTTTCTAGTCAATACATAGCCTTCCCAAACCATTGTCTCCCCCTCTCACCATTTGTGACTCGTGTTATGAGTTGTCAATGTTGACCACACATAGTGGACTTATTCAGTCGTAGTGAGTGACGTATGCATCCATTGGTTGGTCACTGTGCACGCTAGCCATACCGTGCCACTGCTTGTTGAAGGTCTTTATACTTCCTACTTGATAACTAGAGTTCCCAACCCATTGTTTTCCCCTCTGACCATTTGTGACTCGTGTTATGCGTTTTCAACATTGACCACATGAAGTGAAATCCTTTCGTCATGTTCAGTGACATATGCATACTTTGGTTGGTCACTGTGCATTGAAGCCACATTGTGCTACTACATATCGAAGGTATTTGTACTTGCTAGTAGATAACTAGTATTCACAAACCAATACCTTCTACCCTGACCATTTGTGACTCGTGTTGTGAGTTGTCAATTTTTACCACACTTAGTGACATTACTTGGTCATGGTCAGTGACATATGCCTACTTTGGTTGGTCATCGTGGATGGTCTCCCCACCGTGCCACACGATTGAAGCCCCTTGTGCTTGCTATGTGATGCTTGGTGTTCCCAAACCATTGTTTCCCCCTCTGACCATTTGTGACTCGTATTATGAGTTATCAACGTTGACCACACACAGCGGATTCCTTTGGTCAAAGGCAGTACGTATGCCTATTTTGGTCGGTCATTGTGCATGGTAGCCACACCGTGCTACTACAGACTGAAGGTCGTTGTACTTGGTAGGTGAGAACCGATATTCCCATAGCATTGTTTCCTGTCCTGACCGTCTGTGACGCGTGTTATGGTTGGTCAACGTTGACCACCCATATTGAAATTCTGTGGTCATGATCAATGACATATGCCTAGTTTGGTTGTTTGGTGTGCATGTTAGCCACACCCTGCCACTACGTATTGAAGTTCTTTGTCCTTTCTAGTCAATACATAGGCTTCCCAAACCATCATCTCTCCCTCTGACCATTTGTGACTCGTGTTATGAGTTGTCAATGTTGACCACACATAGTGGACTTATTCAGTCGTAGTCAGTGACGTATGCATCCTTTGGTTGGTCACTGTGCACGCTAGCCATACCGTGCCACTGCTTGGTGAAGGTCTCTGTACTTCTTAGTTGATAACTAGTGTTCTTCATCCATTCTTCTCCCATCCGACCATCTGTGACTCGTGTTATGCATTTTCAACGTTGACCACATGAAGTGAAATTTTTTCGTCATGTTCAGTGACATATGCATACTTTGGTTGGTGAATGTGTATTGAAGCGACATTGTGCCACTACATACTGAAGGTATTTGTACTTGATAGTAGATAACTAGTTTCCAAAAACCATTACCTTCCACCCTGACCATTTGTGACTCGTGTTGTGAGTTGTCAAAGTTTACCACACCTAGTGACATTATTTGGTCATGGTCTGTGACATATGCCTACTTTGGTTGGTCATCGTGCATGGTCTCCACACCGTGCCACAACATATTGAAGCCCATTGTGCTTGCTATGTGATGCTTGGTGTTCCAAAACCATTGTTTCCCCCTCTGTCCATTTGTGACTTGTATTATGAGTTGTCAACGTGGACCACACATAGCGGATTTCTTTGGTCAAAGGCAGTACATATGCCTATTTTGGTCGGTCATTGTGCATGGTAGCCACACCGTGCTACTACTGACTGAAGGTCGTTGTACTTGGTAGTTGAGAACCGATATTCCCATAGCATTGTTTGCTGTCCTGGCCGTTTGTGAATCGTGTTATGGTTGGTCAACGTTGACCACCTACATTGAAATTATAGAGTCATGATCACCGACATATGCCTAGTTTGGTTGTTTGGTGTGCATATTAGCCACACCGTGCCACTACATATTGAAGTTCTTTGTCCTTTCTAGTCAATACATAGGCTTCTTAAACCATTGTCTCCCCCTCTGACCATTTGTGACTCGTGTTATGAGTTGTCAATGTTGACCACACATAGTCGACTTATTCTGTCGTAGTCAGTGACTTATGCATCCTTTGGTTGGTCAATGTGCAAGCTAGCCATACCGTGCCACTGCTTGTTGAAGGTCTTTGTACTTCCTAGTTGATAACTAGTGTTACCAGTCCATTGTTTTCCCCTCTGACCATTTGTGACTCGTGTTATGCGTTTTCAATGTTGACCACATGAAGCGCAATTTGTTCGTCATGGTTAGTAACATATGCATACTTTGGTCGGTCACTGTGTATTGAAGCCACATTGTGCGACTACATATTGAAGGTATTTGTACTTGCTAGTAGATAACTAGTATTCACGAACCATTACCTTCCACCCTGACCATTTGTGACTCGTGTTGTGAGTTGTCAAAGTTTACCACACTTAGTGACATTAATTGGTCATGGTCAGTGCATATGCTTACTTTGGTTGGTCATCGTGCATGGTCTCCACACTGTGCCACAAAGTATTGAAGCCCCTAGTGCTTGCTATGTGTTACTTGGTGTTCCAAAACCATTGCTTCCCCCTGTGTCCATTTGTGACTTGTATTATGAGTTGTCAACGTTGACCACACACAGCGGATTTCTTTGGTCAAAGGCAGTACATATGCCTACTTTGGTCGGTCATTGTGCATGGTAGCCACACCGTGCTACTACTGACTGAAGGTCATTGTACTTTGTAGTTGAGAACCGATATTCCCATAGCATTGTTTCCTGTCCTGACCCTTTGTGAATCGTGTTATGGTTGGTCAACGTTGACCACCTATATTGAAATTCTGGGGTCATGATCAGTGACATATGCCTAGTTTGGTTGTTTGGTGTGCATGTTAGCCACACTGTGCCACTACGTATTGAAGTTCTTTGTCCTTTCTAGTCAATACACAGGCTTCCCAAACCATTGTCTCTCCCTCTGACCATTTGTGACTCATGTTATGAGCTGTCAATGTTGACCACACATAGTGGACTTATTCGGTCGTAGTCAATGACGTATGCATCCTTTGGTTGGTCACTGTGCACGCTAGCCATACCGTGCCACTGCTTGTTGAAGGTCTTTGTACTTCCTAGTTGATGACTAGCATTCTTAACCCATTGTTTTCCCCTCTGACCATTTGTGACTTGTGTTATGCGTTTTCAACATTGACCACATGAAGTGAAATTCTTTCGTCATGTTCAGTGACATATGCATACATTGGTTGGTCACTGTGCATTGAAGTCACATTGTGCCACTACATATTGAAGGTATTTGTACTTACTAGTAGATAACTAGTTTTCACAAACCATTACCTTCCACCCTGACCATTTGTGACTCGTGTTGTGAGTTATCAAGGTTTACCACACTTAGTGACATTACTTGGTCATGGTCAATGACACATGCCTACTTTGGTTGGTCATCTTGCATGGTCTCCACACCGTGCCACGCGATTGAGGCTCATTGTGCTTACTATGTGAAACTTGGTGTTCCCAAACCATTGTTTCCCCCTCTAACCATTTGTGACGCATATTATGAGATGTCAACGTTGACCACACACAGCGGATTTCTTTGGTCAAAGGCAGTACATATGCCTACTTTGGTCGGTCATTGTACATGGTAGCCACACCGTGCTACTACTGACTGAAGGTCATTGTACTTTGTAGTTGAGAACCGATATTCCCATAGCATTGTTTCCTGTCCCGACCGTCTGTGACTCGTGTTATGGTTGGTCAACGTTGGCCACCCATATTGAAATTCTGTTGTCATGATCAGTGACATATGCCTAGTTTGGTTGTTTGGTGTGCTTGTTAGCCACACTGTGCCACTACGTATTGAAATACTTTGTCCTTTCTAGTCAATACATAGGCTTCCCAAACCATTGTCCTCCCCTCTGACCATTTGTGACTCACGTTATGAGTTGTCAATGTTGACCACACATAGTGGACTTATTCAGTCGTAGTCAGTGACGTATGCATCCTTTGGTTGGTCACTGTGCATGCTAGCCATACCGTGCCACAGCTTGTTGAAGGTCCTTGTACTTCCTAGTTGATAACTAGTGTTCCCAATCCATTGTTTTCCCCTCTCACCATTTGTGACTCGTGTTATGCGTTTTCAACGTTGACCACATGAAGTGAAATTCATTCGTCATGTTCAGTGACATATGCATACTTTGGTTGTTCAATGTGCATTGAAGCCACATTGTGCCACTACATATTGAAGGTATTTGTACTTGCTAGTAGATAACTAGTATTCACAAACCATTACCTTCCACCCTGACGATCTGTGACTCGTGTTGTGAGTTGTCAAAGTTTACCACACTTAGTGACATTATTTGAGCATGGTCAGTGACATATGCCTACTTTGGTTGGTCATCGTGCATGGTGTCTACACCGTGCGACAACGTATTGAAGCCCCTTGTGCTTGCTATGTGATACTTGGTGTTCCAAACCCATTGTTTCCCCCTCTGTCCATTTGTGACTTGTATTATGAGCTGTCAACGTTGACCACACACAGCGGATTTCTTTGGTCAAAGGCAGTACATATGCCTATTTTGGTCAGTCATTGTGCATGGTAGCCACATCGTGCTACTACTGACTGAAAGTCGTTGTACTTGGTAGTTGAGAGCCGATATTCCCATAGGATTGTTTCCTGTCCTGACCGTTTGTGAATTGTGCTATGGTTGGTCAACGTTGACCAACTATATTGAAATTCTGGGGTCATGATCAGAGACATATGCCTAGTTTCGTTGTTTGGTGTGCATATTAGCCACACCGTGCCACTACGTATTGAAGTTCGTTGTCCTTTCTAGTCAATACATAGGCTTCCCAAACCATTGTCTCTCCCTCTGACCAGTTGTGACTCGTGTTATGAGTTGTCAATGTTGACCACACATAGTGGACTTATTCGGTCGTAGTCAGTGACTTATGCATCCTTTGGTTGGTCACTGTGCACGCTAGCCATACCGTGCCACTGCTTGTTGAAGGTCTTTGTATTTCCTAGTTGATAGCTAGCGTTCCCAACCCATTGTTTTCCCCTCTGACCATTTGTGACTTGTGTTATGCATTTTCAACATTGACCACATGAAGTGAAATTCTTTCGTCATGTTCAGTGACATGTGCATACTTTGGTTGGTCACTTTGCATTGAAGCCACATTGTGCCACTACATATTGAATGTATTTTTACTTGCTAGTGTATAACTAGTATTCACAAACCATTACCTTTCACCATGACCATTTGTGACTCGTGTTGTGAGTTGTCAAAGTTTACCACACTTAGGGACATTATTTGGTCATGGTCACTGACATATGCCTACTTTGGTTGGTCATTGTGCACGGTCTCCACACCGTGCCACAACGTATTGAAGTCCCTTGTGCTTGCTATGTGATACTTGGTGTTCCCAAACCACTTTTTCCCCCTCTGTCCATTTGTGAATTGTATTATGAGTTGTCAACGTTGACCACACACAGCGGATTTCTTTGGTCAAAGGCAGTACATATGTCACTTTGGTTGGTCATTGTGCATGGTAGCCACATCGTGCTACTCCTGACTGAAGGTCATTGTTCTTGGTAGTTGAGAACCGATGTTTCCATATCATTGTTTCCTGTCCTGACCGTTTGTGAATCGTGTTATGCTGGGTCAAGATTGACAACCTGTATTGAAATTCTGGGGTCATCATCAGTGACACATGCCTAGTTTGGTTGTTTGGTGTGCATATTAGCCACACCGTGCCACCATGTATTGAAGTTCGTTGTCCTTTCTAGTCAATACATAGGCTTTCCAAACCATTGTCTCTCCCTCTGACCATTTGTGACTCGTTGTATGAGTTGTCAATGTTGACCACACATAGTGGACTTATTCGGTCGTAGTCAGTGACGTATGCATCCTTTGGTTGGTCACTGTGCACGCTAGCCATACCGTGCCACTGCTTGTTGAAGGTATTTGTAATTCCTAGTTGATAACTAGCGTTCCAAACCCATTGTTTTCCCCTCTGATCATTTGTGACTCATGTTATGCGTTTTCAACATTTACCACATGAAGTGAAGTTCTTTGTCATGTTCAGTGACATGTGCATACTTTGGTTGGTCACTGTGCATTGAAGCCACATTGTGCCTCTACAGATTGAAGGTATTTGTACTTGCTAGTATATAACTAGTATTCACAAACCATTACCTTTTACCATGACCATTTGTGACTCGTGTTGTGAGTTGTCAATGTTTACCACACCTAGTGACATTATTTGGTCATGGTCAGTGACAGATGCCTACTTTGGTTGGCCATCGTGCATGGTCTCCACACCGTACCGCAACGTGTTGAAGCCCCTTGTGCTTGCTATGTGATACTTGGTGTTCCCAAACCATTGTTTCCCCCTCTGACCATTTGTGACTCGTATCATGAGTTGTCAACGTTAACGACACACAGCAGATTTCTTTGGTCAAAGGCAGTACATATGCCTACTTTGGTCGCTCATTGTGCATGGTAGCCACACCGTGCTACTACTGACTGAAGGTCGTTGTTCTTGGTAGTTGAGAACCGATATTCCCATAGCATTGTTTCCTATCCTGACCGTTTGTGACTTATGTTATGGTTGGTCAACATTGACCAACCATATTGAAATTATGTGGTCATGATCAGTGACATATGCCTTGTTTGGTTGTTTGGTGTGCATATTAGCCACAGAGTGCCACTACGTACTGAAGTTCTTTGTCCGTTCTAGTCAATACATAGGCTTCTTAAACCATTGTCTCTCCCTCTGACCATTTGTGACTCGTGTTATGAGTTGTCAATGTTGACCACACATAGTGGATTTATTCGATCGTAGTCAGTGACGTATGCATCCTTTGGTTGGTCACTGTGCACGCTAGCCATACCGTGCCATTGCTTGTTGAAGGTCTTTGTACTTCCTGGTTGATAACTAGCGTTCCCAACCCATTCGTTTCCCCTCTGACCATTTGTGACTCGTGTGATGCGTTTTCAACGTTGACCACATGAAGTGAAATTCTTTCATCATGTTCAGTGACATATGCATAGTTTGGTTGGTCACTGTGCATTGAAGCCACATTGTGCCAGTACATATTGAAGGTATTTGTACTTGCTAGTAGATAACTAGTATTCACAAACCATTACCTTCCACCCTGACCATTTGTGACTCGTGTTGTGAGCTGTCAAAGTTTACCACACTTAGTGACATTATTTGGTCATGGTCAGTGACGTATGCCTACTTTGGTTGGTAATCGTGCATGGATCCCACACCGTGCCACAACGTATTGAAGCCCCTTGTGCTTGCTACGTGATACTTGGTGTTCCCAAACCATTTTTTCCCCCTCTGTCCATTTGTGACTTGTATTATGAGTTGTCAACGTTGACCACACACAGCGGATTCTTTGGTAAAAGGCAATACATATGTCAATTTGGTCGGTCATTGTGCATGGTAGCCACACCCTACTATTACTGACTAAAAGTCGTTATACTTGATACTTGAGAGCGGATATTCCCATAGCATTGTTTCCTGTCCTGACCGTTTCTGAATCGTGATATGGTTGGTCAATGTTGACCACCCATATTGAAATTCCGTGGTCATGATCAGTGACATATGCCTAGTTTGATTGTTTTGTGTGCATATTAGCCTCACCGTGCCACAATGTATAGAAGTTCTTTGTCCTGTATAGCCAATACACAGGCTTACCAAACCATTGACTCTCCCCCTGACCATTTGTGACTCGTGTTATGAGTTGTCAATGTTGACCACACATAGTGGACTTATTCGGTCGTAGTCAGTGACGTATGCATCCTTTGGTTGGTCACTGTGCACGCTAGCCATGCCGTGCCACTCCTTGTTGAAGTTCTTTGTGCTTCCTAGTTGATTACTAGTGTTCCCACACATTGTTTTCCCCTTTTACCCTCTGTGACTCGTGTTATGCGTTTTCAACGTTGACCACGTGAAGTGAAATTCTTTCGTCATGTCCAGTGACACTTGCATACTTTGGTTGGTCTCTGTGCATTGAAGCCACGTTGTGCCAACACATATTGAAGGTATTTGTACTTGCTAGTAGATAACTAGTATTCACAAACCATTACCTTCCACCCTGACCATTTGTGACTCGTGTTGTGAGTTGTCAAAGATTACCACACTTCGTGACATTACTTGGTCATGGTCAGTGACATATGCCTACTTTTGTTGGTCATCGTGCATGGTCTCCACACTGTGCCACAACTTTTGGAAGCCCCTTGTGCTTGCTATGTGATACTTGGTATTCCCAAACCATTGTTTCCCCCTCTGACCATTTGTAACTCGTACTATGAGTTGTCAACGTTGACCACACACAGCGGATTTCTTTGGTCAAAGTCAGTTATTATGCCTACTTTGGTCGGTCATTGTGCATGGTAGCCACACCGTGCTACTACTGACTGAAGGTCGTTGTACTTGGTAGTTGAGAACTGATATTCCCATAGCATTGTTTCTTGTCCTGATCGTTTGTGACTCGTGTTATGGTTGGTCAACGTTGACCACCCATATTGAAGTTATGTGGTCATGATCAGTGACATATGCCTAGTTTGGTTGTTTGGTGTGCATATTAGCCACACCGTGCAACTACGAATTGAAGTTCTTTGTCCTTTCTAGTAAATTCATAGGCTTCCCAAACCAATCTCTCTCCCTCTGACCATTTGTGACTCGTGTTATGAGTTGTCAATGTTGACCACACAAAGTGGACTTGTTCAGTCGTAGTCAGTGACGTATGCATTCTATGGTTGGTCACTGTGCATGCTAGCCATACCGTGCCACTGCTTGTTCAAGGTCTTTGTACTTCATAGTTGATAAATGGTGTTCCCAATCAATTGTTTTCCCCTCTGGCCATTTGTGACTTGTGTTATGCATTTTCAACGTTGACCACATGAAGTGAAATTCTTTCGTCATGTTCAGTGACATGTGCATACTTTTGTTGGTCACTGTGCATTGAAGCCACATTGTGCCACTACATATTGAAGGTATTTGTACTTGCTAGTAGATAACTAGTATTCACAAACCATTACATGTCACCATGACCATTTGTGACTCGTGTTGTGGGTTGTCAACGTTTACCACACTTAGTGACATTATTTGGTCATGGTCAGTGACATATGCCTACTTTGGTTGGTCATCGTGCATGGTCTCCACACCGTGCCACAACGGATTGAAGTCCCTCGTGCTTGCTATGTGATACATGGTGTTCCCAAACCATTGTTTCCCCCTCTGACCATTTGTGACTCGTATTATGAGTTGTCAACGTGGACCACACACAGCGGATTTATCTGGTCAAAGGCTGTAAACATGCCTACTTTGGTCGGTCATTGTGCATGGTAGCCACACCGCGCTACTACTGACTGAAGGTCAATGTACTTGGTAGTTGAGAACCGATACTCTCATAGCATTGTTTCCTCTCCTGACCGTTTGTGACTCGTGTTATGGTTGGTCAACGTTGAACACCCATATTGAAATTTTCTGGTCATGATCAGTGACATATGCCTAGTTTGATTATTTGGTCTGCATATAAGCCACACCGTGCCACTACGTATTGAAGTTCTTCGTCCTTTCTAGTCAATACATAGGCTTCCCAAACCATTGCCTCTCCCTCTGACCATTTGTGACTCGTGTTATGAGTTGTCAATGTTGACCACACATAGTGGACTTATTCGGTTATAGTCAGTGACGTATACATCCTTTAGTTCGTCACTCTGCACGCTAGCCATACCGTGCCACTGCTTGTTGAAGGTCTTTGTACTCTCTAGTTGATAACTAGTGATCCCAACCCATTGTTTTCCCCTTTGACCGTTTGTGACTCGTGTTATGCGTTTTCAACGTTGACCACATGAAGTGAAATTCTTTCGTCATGTTCAGTGACATCTAAATACGTTGGTTGGTCACTGTGCATTGAAGCCACATTGTGCCACTACATATTGAAGGTATTTGTACTTGCTAGTAGATGACTAGTATTCACAAACCATTACCGTCCACCCTGACTATTTGCGACTCGTGTTGTCAGTTGTCAAAGTTTACCACAATTAGTGACATTCTTTGGTCATGGTCAGTGACATATGCCTACTTTGGGTGGTCATCGCGCATGGTCTCCACACTGTGCCACAACGTATTAAAGCCCCTTGTGCTTGCTATGTGATACTTGGTGCTCCTAAACCATTGTTTCCCCCTGTGACCATTTGTGACTCGTATTATGAGTTGTCAATGTTGACCACACACAGCGTATTTCTTTCGTCAAATGCAGTACATATGCCTGCTTTGGTTGGTCATTTTGCATGGTAGCCACACCGGGCTACTACTGACTGAAGGTCATTGTACTTGGATGTTGAGAACAGATATTCCCATAGCATTGTTTCCTGTCCTGACCGTTTGTGACTGGTGTTATGCTTGGTCAACGTTGACCACCCATATTGAAAATCTGTGGTCATGATCAGTGACATATGCCTAGTTTGGTTGTTTGGTGTGCATATTAGCATTGAAGTTTGTTGTCCTTTCTAGTCAATACATAGGCTTCCCAAACAATTGTCTCTCCCTTTAACCATTTGTGACTCTTGTTATTAGTTGTCAATGTTGACCACACATAGTGGATCTATTTGGTCGTAGTCAGTGACGTATGCATCCTTTGGTTCGTCACTGTGCACGCTAGCCATGCCGTGCCACTACTTGTTGAAGATATTTGTACTTCCTAGTTGATAACTAGCGTTACCAACCCATTGTTTTCCCCTTTGACCATTTGTGACTCGTGTTATGAGTTTTCATCGTTGACCACATGAAGTGAAAATCTTTCGTCATGTTCAGTGACATGTGCATACTTTGGTTGGTCACTGTGCATTGAAGCCACATTGTGCCACTACATATTGAAGGTATTTGTACTTGCTAGTAGATAAATAGTATTCACAAACCATTACCTTCCACCCTGACTATTTGTGACTCGTGTTGTGAGTTCTCAAAGTTTACCACACTTAGTGACATTATTTGGTCATGGTCAGTGACATATGCCTACTTTGGTTGGTCATCGTGCATGGTCTCCACATTGTGCCACAACGTATTGAAGCTTCTTGTGCTTGCTATGTCATTCGTGGTGTTCCCAAACCATTGTTTCCCCCTCTGACTATTTGTGACTCGTATTATGAGTCGTCAACGTGGGCCACACACAGCGGATTGCTTTGGTCAAAGGAAGTACATATGCCTACTTTGCTCGGTTATTCTGCATGATAGCCACACCGTGCTACTACTGACTGAAGGTCGTTGTACTTGGTAGTTGAGAACCAATATTCTCATAGCATTGTTTCCTCGCCTGATGGTTTGTGACCCGTGTTATTGTTGGTCAACGATGACCACCCATATTGAAATTCTCTGGTCATGATCAGTGACATATGCCTAGCTTGATTGCTTGGTGTGCATATCAGCCACAGCGTGCCACTACGTATTGAAGTTCTTTGTCCTTTCTAGCCAATACATAGGCTTCCCAATCCATTGTTTTCCCCTCTGACCATTTGTGACTCGTGTTATGCGTATTCAACGTTGACCACATAAAGTGAAATTTGTTCGTCATGGTTAATGACATATGCATACTTTGGTTGGTCATTGTGCATTGAAGCTACATTGTGCCAGTACATGTTGAAAGAATTTGAACTTGCTAGTAGATAACTAGCATTCACAAACCATTACCTTCCACCCTGACCATTTGCGACTCGTGTTGTGTGTTGTCAAAGTTAACCACAATTAGAGACATTATTTGGTCATGGTCAGTGACATATGCCTACTTTGGTTGGTCATTGCGCATGGTCTCCACACTGTGCCACAACGTATTGAAGCCCCTTGTGCTTGCTATGTGATACTTGGTGCTCCCAAACCACTGTTTCCCCCTGTGAGCATCTGTGACTTGTATTATGAGTTGTCAACGTTGACCACACACAGCGTATTTCTTTGGTGAAAGGCAGTACATATGCCTACTTTGGTTGGTCATTGTGCATGGTAGCCACACCGTGCTTCTACTGACTGAAGGTCGTTGTACTTGGTAGTTGGGAACCAATATTCCCATAGCATTGTTTCCGGTCTGACCGTTTGTGACTCGTGTTATGCTTGGTCAACGTTGACCACCCATATTGAAAATCTGTGGTCATGATCAGTCACATAAACTTAGTTTGGTTGTTTGGTGTGCATATTAGCCACACCGTGCCACTAATTATTGAAGTTCTTTGTCCTTTCTAGTCAATACATAGGCTTCCCAAACCATTGTCTCTCCCTCTGACCATTTGTGACTCGTGTTGTGAGTTGTCAATGTTGACCACACATAGTGGACTTATTCCGTCGTAGTTAGTGACGTATGCTTCCTTTGGTTGGTCACTGTGCACGCTAGCCATGCCGTGCCACTGCCTGCTGAAGGTATTTGTACTTCCTAGTTTATAACTAGCGTTCCCAACCCATTGTTTTCCCCTTTGACCATTTGTGACTCGTGCTATGCGTTTTCATCATTGACCACATGAAGTGAAATTCTTTCGTCATGTTCAGTGACATATGCATACTTTGGTTGGTCACTGTGCATTGAAGCCACATTGTGCCACTACATATTGAAGGTATTTGTACTTGCTAGTAGATAACTAGTATTCAAAAACCATTACCTTCCACCCTGACCATTTGTGACTCGTGTTGTGAGTTGTCAAAGTTTTCCACACTTAGTGACATGATTTGGTCATGGTGAGTGACATATGCCTATTTTGGTTGGTCATCGTGCATGGTATCCACACTGTGCCACAACGTATTGAAGCCCCTTGTGCTTGCTATGTCATTCGTGGTGTTCCCAAACCATTGTTTGCCCCTCTGACCGTTTGTGACTCGTATTATGAGTTGTCAACGTGGACCACACATAGCGGATTTCTTTGGTCAAAGGCAGTACATATGCTTAGTTTGCTTGGTCATTATGCATGGTAGCCACACCGTGGTACTACTGACTGAAGGTCGTTGTACTTGGTAGTTGACAACCGATGTTCACATACCAATGTTTCCTCTCTTGACCGTTTGTTACCCGTGTTATGGTTGGTCAACGTTGACCACCCATATTGAAATTCTCTGGTCATGATTAGTGACATATGCCTAGTTTGGTTGCTTGGTGTGCATATTAGCCACACCGTGCCACTACGTTTTCAAGTTCTTTGTCCTTTCTAGCCAATACATAGGCTTCTCAATCCATTGTTTTCCCCTCTGACTATTTGTTACTCGTGTTATGCCTTTTCAACATTGACCAGATGAAGTGAAATTTGTTCGTCATGGTTAGTGACACATGCATACTTTGGTTGGTCAATGTGCATTGAAGTCACATTGTACCACTACATATTGAAGGTATTTGTACTTGCTAGTAGATAAACACTATTCACAAACCATTACCTTCCACCCTGTCCATTTGTGACTCGTGTTATGAGTTGTCAAAGTTTATCACACTTAGTGACATTATTTGGTCATGGTCAGTGACATATACCTACTTTGGTTGGTCATCGTGCATGGTCTCCACACCGTGCCACACCGTATTGAAGCCCCTTGTGCTTTCCATGTGAAACTTGGTGTTCCCAAACCATTGTTTCCCCCTCTGATTAGTTGTGACTCGTGTTATGAGTTGTCAACGTTGACCACACACAGCGGATTTCTTTGGTCAAAGGAAGTACATATGCCTATTTTGGTCGGTCATTGTGCATGGTAGCCCCACCTTGCTACTATTGACTGAAGGTCCTTCTACTTGGTAGTTGAGAACCAATATTCTCATAGCATTGTTTCCTCTCATGACCGTTTGTGATTGTGATATGGTTGGTCAACGTTGACCACCCGTATTGAAAATCTGTGCTCATGATTAGTGACATATGCCTAGTTTGATTGTTTTGTGTGCATGTTAGCCACACCATGCCACTACGTATTGAAGTTCTTTTACCTTTATAGCCAATACATAGGCTTACCAGCCCATTGTCTCTCCCTCTGACTAGTTGTAACTCGTGTTATGAGTTATCAATATTGACCACAGATTGTGGACTTATTCGGTAGTAGTCAGTGACGTATGCATCCTTTGGTTGGTCACTGTGCACGCTAGCCATACCGTGCCACTGCTTGTTGAAGGTCTTTGTACTTGCTAGTTGATAACTAGTGTTTTCAATCCATTGTTTTTTCCTCTGAGCATTTGCGACTTCTGTTATGTGTTTTCAACGTTGACCAGATGAAGTGAAAATTGTTGGTCATGGTTAGTGACATATGCATACTTCGGTTGGTCACTGTGCATTGAAGCCATGTTGTGCAACAACATATTGATGGAATTTGTACTTGCTAATATATAACTAGTATTCACAAACCATTATCTTCCACCCCGACCATTTGTGACTCGTGTTATGAGCTGTCAAAGTTTACCACACTTAGTGACTTTATTTGGTCATGGTCAGTGACATATGCCTACTTTGGTTGGTCATCGTGCATGGTCTCCACACTATGCCACAATGTATTGAAGCCCCTTGTGCTTGCTATGTGATACTTGGTAATCCCAACCCATTGTTTCCCCCTCTGACAATTTGTGGCCCATATTATGGGTTCACGTTAACCACACATAGTAAAATTATTTGGTCTTGGTAAGTGGCACATGCCTAATCTGGTTGGTCATTGTACATGGTAGCCACACTGTTCCACTGCTTGTTGAAAGTATTTGCACTTGCTATTCAATAAATAGCAAAAGGTTTCTCCCTTTGACACCAGGTTGGTTTTTTTTTATTTGTTACGCGTAGGTGCCTTCACTGGAATACTCCCTCCCACCCCC